>CAUYQV010013200.1:0-23405 GCA_963574575.1 Galagoides demidoff | reverse complement strand
TTTTTTTTGAGACGGAGCCTCAAGCTATCCCCCTGGGTAGAGTGCTATGGCATCACAGCTTATAGCAACCTCCAACTCCTGGGCTCAAGCGAGTCTCCTGCCTCTGCCTCCCAAGTAGCTGGGACCCACAGGCGCCTGCCACAACGCCCGGCCATTTTTTGGTTGCAGCCATCATTGTTATTTGGCAGGCCCTGGCTGGGGATGCAAACCCGCCACCTTAGGTGTACGTGACTGACACCTTAGCCGATTGAGCCACAGGCGCCGAGCCTATGAATATGGATTCACATGATCATAACTGAAATTCTAATAGGCTTTTTTTCTTTTTGAGACAGAGTCTCACTATGTCACCCTGGGTAAAGTGCCGTGGTGTCACAGCTCCCAGCAACCTCTAACTATTGGGCTTAAGTGATTCTCTTGCCTCAGCCTCCCATGTAGCTGGGACTACAGGTGCCCACCACAATGCCTGACTATTTGTTGTTGTTATTGTTATTGTTGTTGTTTAGCATGTCCGGGCCGGGTTCGAATCTGCCAGCCCCCCCGTGCATGTGGCTGGCACCCTAACCACTGAGCTATGGGTGCCAAACCAGGTTTTAAAAATATATATACATATAACCAACAAGTTGATTCTAAAATTATGTGAAAATACAAATATCTAAACAAGTTCATAAAGTAGTAAAAAGAATTTTGCAAAAAGATAGGAAGGAGAGGTACTCATGCTACCTGGTTTAAAAACTTACTATAAAGTCAAAACAGTGTGATGTTGACAAAAGAATAGACATGTAAATAATGGAAGAGACTTAAGAGTCCTGAAACAGACCTGCCTACACATTTATAGTTAATTGATGTTTACAAAGGTACAAAGACAATTCACTGAAGAATGAACGGTTTTTTCAACAAATGAGTTTATTGTGTAACAGTTGAATATCTACATTTTAAAAAAGAAATTGTACAAGAGAGAACCTCAATCCTTACCCAACACACAAAAATTAGAAGTAAATCATAAATCTAAAAACCTAAAACTCTAAAACTTCTAGAAGAAAACAAAGGTGAAAAATTTGTGACCGTTGGTTAGGCAAAGATTTCTTAGGTACAACATCAAAAGCACAATTCATGGCTCAGCGCCTGTGACTCAATCGGGTAAGCCCAATAGTTAGAGGTTGCTGGGAGCTGTGACACCACGGCACTTTACCCAGGGTGACATAGTGAGACTCTGTCTCAAAAAGAAAAAAAGCCTATTAGAATTTCAGTTATGATCATGTGAATCCATAGACCAGTTATAAGAATTGACATCTTAAGAATTTTATTAAGTCAGGCAGCGCCTGTGACTCAGTGAGTAGGGCGCAGGCCTTCCAACACCTGAACACATACACCTCTCTATCTGTAGGTCCTCTTTAATTTTAGTGACACTTTCTAGTTTTCAGTGTGCTGGTATTCCACTTCTGTGTTAGATTTATCCCTAAAAATTTCCTTTTTTTCTTTTTTTTTGTGCCTTACCATTTTCACTTTAGAAAATACAAGAGATGTTCTCGATGACTTTGCAATGTTTTCTGTAAATCTAAACTTATTCTAAAACATTCAGAACTTGTTCCTGAGCATTGGAGCTGCCCATACTGCTTACCCAAACTGGAGAATTTTCTCCAGTAAATCTTGGCAGACATATGGACTAGAGAATGGGGTGATGTAAGATGAGGGATTTGGGTTAGGGGCAGGTTTCCTACTCTTGCCATTTGTAGGCCCCTCAAGGGTCTTGTCTCTGTCATCTGCACTACAAGTTCAAATGCAAAACTTTCTTCTCTTTATGCTCTGAAGAGTGGTAACTCAGTCCTGCCTCCTCTCCCAGATCCCCTGTGGAGATTCCGTAGCCCAAACTCTGGAGTGCAGGGCTGGAGAGACATGTGGGTTCAGGGAGGGGTAGATATCTAGAGGTGGCTGAGGGGAAGGTCCAGCTATTAGAAGTCCTTTCTAGGTAAAGCAGACACCATAAACTATCACTATAGGTTCTTGGACTCTGAAATAGATAATGATGCAGGAAAAGTGCAGGTCCAGAGTCCAGAGCAGTGATTTTCAACTGGTATGCCATAAAAATTGTTAAAGATCATTAATTAAATTATTTTTGAGGCCAGGCATGGTGGTTCATACCTGTAATCCTAGCACTCTGGGAGGAGGCGGTGGGTGGATTGCTTGAGCTCAAAAGTTCAAAACCAACCTGAGCAAGAGTGAGACTCTGGGGCAGCACCTGTGGCTCAAAGGAGTAAGGCTCCGGCCCCATATACTGGTGGTGGTGGGTTCAAACCCAGCCTCGGCCAAAAAAAAAAAAGAACAGTGAGACTCCATCTCTAAAAACAGCCCGATGTTATGGCGGGCACCTGTAATCCCAGCTACTTGGGAGGCTGAGGCAAGAGGATCACTTGAGCAAAGAAGATTGAGGTTGCTATGAGCTATGATACCAGAGCACTCTACCCAGGGTGACAAAGTGAGACTCTGTCTCAAAAAAAAATTTTTTTTTTAAGAATTTCAAACGAGGCTTGGTGCCTGTAGCTCAAGTGGCTAGGCTGCCAGCACTAGAGTAGAGATGGAGGTGATGAAGGAGAGGACCCAATATGGTGTTTTCTCAGTTAAGACTGAGATTGTGGGGTGGTGCCTATGGCTCAGTGGGTAGGGCACCTGCCCCATATACTGTGGGTGGCAGGTTCGAACCCAGCCCCAGCCAAACTGCAGTAAAAAATAGCCAGGTGTTGTGGCAGGCGCCTGTAGTCCCAGTTACTCAGGAGGCTGAGGCAAGAGAATCACCTAAGCCCAGGAGTTGGAGGTTGCTGTGAGCTGTGATGCCACGGCACTCTACCAAGGTTGATAAAGTGAGACTGTCTCTAAAAAAATAAAAATAAAAAGATCATGGAGAGACAGGAGGAAGTATGGTGAGGGCCTATGTCTGCATCCGTAGCTCAGAAAGGAGGGGTTGGGGGACGGGATCAGAGTCGGGGTACCATCCAGCTCTGGCTCCACAAATTGGAGTAGGAAAGGTGAAAGGGCAGTGGGGTGGCAGAGGTTAGCAGGTCGGGAGGAGCAGAGCTGGGCATGCCCAGGTCCACTCAGGGCCAGTGTTCCCAGTGGGGAGGAAACAGGAATCCGTAACTTCCTCTCTCCTTCCTGTCCCTGCTCTGAGCTTCACGGTTACTTGCAGCCAAGATGAATCCCAACCTGTGTAAGTTGGCATTGTTCCCTAGTATCCTGCTTCCTTCCACCACAGACACCCCAAACTTCTCCTTTGAAATATTCATCATTCACGGGAGACACATAGAGAGCTGTTGTAAATGTTTCATCTCATTCACCATACCAATCCTGTGAAGCAGAGACTTCTCTGGAAGTTTTAAATAAGGAAACAGGCTCAGGGGGAGGAAGTAACTCACCCAGGCACAGCTGGTGTGTAGCAGGTTGTGGCCTCCAAGGCCTCAGCTCTTTCCTCCCAGACTTATTCAGATCCCTGCCTTTGTGCCCCCTCCCAGCCCTTTCCCCTGGGCCCCAAAGAAGCATTTGCTGCAGAGGAGGGGGCCTTGGCACTGTTAGGAGCAGAGGGGGCTATTGTCTGGCTCCTGTCATCCCTGGGACAGGGAATTTCCAGCTCTCTCCCTGGGAGACTTGGGGCTACCCTCCACAGTGGGATAAATCACTGTGCCAGAGCCCTTCTCTCTCTCTCTCTCTCTTTCTCCCTCCCTCTCTCTCTCTCTCTCTCTCTCTCACACACACACACACACACACACACACATTCTGTCTATTTCTCTCTTTCTCTCATCCCAGTTTGGGCTCTTCCCTTCCCTGCCCCACCCACCACCCATCTGGACCAACAGGGGAGGGTGGGTTCTCCCACCCACGCTGCCGCTCCCTCTGATGTGGGCGTGGGCCAGGGCTCCTGGCAACTAGAGGCCACTGAGAAGCACTAGGATCCAGAGCCTTCTTCAGAGAGCTGTGCGGCCTCTGCCAGGCTGGCAGGCACCTGTGGACCTCTTCGCTCAACACCAGCCTCTGAGCCCTGCAATGTCCAACACCTCTGCCTTTCCACCCAGCTTCTTCTGGGTCAACACCTCTGGAGGCAGCATACTGAATGCTGATGATCCTGCCATGCCTGTCCAATTCCTAGCCCTGAGGGTCACAGTTGCCCTGGTCTATGGGCTTGTGGGGGCCATCGGCTTGCTGGGAAATTTGGCCGTCCTGTGGGTACTAGGTAACTGTGCTCGGCGAGCCCCTGGCCCACCTTCAGACACCTTTGTCTTCAACCTGGCGCTGGCGGACCTGGGGCTGGCACTTACTCTCCCCTTCTGGGCAGCTGAGTCAGCACTGGACTTTCACTGGCCCTTTGGAGGTGCCCTCTGCAAGATGGTCTTGACCGCCACTGTCCTCAATGTCTACGCTAGCATCTTCCTCATCACAGTGCTGAGTGTTGCCCGATACTGGGTGGTGGCCATGGCTGCAGGGCCAGGCACCCACCTCTCACTCTTCTGGGCCCGTGTGGCCACCCTGGCAGTGTGGGTAGTGGCTGCCCTAGTGACAGTGCCTACGGCTGTTTTTGGGGCTGAAGGTGAGGTGTGGGATGTGCGACTCTGCCTGCTGCGCTTTCCCAGCAGGTACTGGCTTGGGGCCTACCAGCTGCAAAGGGTGGTGCTGGCCTTCATGGTGCCCTTGGGTGTCACCACCACCAGCTACCTGCTACTGCTGGCTTTCCTGCGGCGACGGCAACGGCGACGGCAGGACAGCAGGGTCGTGGCCCGCTCTGTCCGCATCCTGGTGGCCTCTTTCTTCCTCTGCTGGTTCCCGAACCATGTGGTCACTCTCTGGGGCGTCCTGGTGAAGTTTGACCTGGTACCCTGGGACAGCACTTTCTACACCATCCACACCTATGTCTTCCCTGTCACCACTTGCCTGGCACACAGCAACAGCTGCCTCAACCCTGTGCTGTACTGTCTTCTAAGGCAGGAGCCCCGGCAGGCTCTGGCAGACACCTTCCGGGATCTGCGGTCCAGGCTGCGGCCCCAGGGTCGAGGCTGAGTGGAACCAGTGGCCCTAAAAGAGGTAGGAAGGTGGTGGGTGGTGAGCACTCCCCCAGAGAGTGGCCCATCTACCCTACTCACCAACCTGGACAAAGGGACACCCAGGTGACGGGTACAAGCTGACTGCTCTCCTGAGATCTTGCAGACGTAGGGTCCTCACATCCCAAGAAGAGGCTGCCCTCTCTGCCAGGCTGCAACACTCACAGGGAAAAGTCTGATCTTTGATCCCCAACTCTAGGTGTGGGGGAGGTGGGGTTCCAGATCAGGGCTGTGTGACAAAACTTAAGTCTCTATTTGGAGATGGGGAAGAGGAAGATCTGAGAATAAATCTCTGGATTGTCCACAAATTGTCCTGACCTTTATCCCAGTCCCACCTTCAATTCACTGTGAGACGGACAAAAGGATTTATTGCCCTATTTCTGCCTTTTATAGGAATTCTTAGATTTCCCTTAAGCCTTCTAGGATAATGGATCAGAGGTCAGTGCCCATCTATCTGTCCTTTCTACCCCTCCACCCTCAGCCACCTCAAAACAGAGCTTCTCTTGTTATTCTCTGGTACCAAGGCCAAAAATGCCCTTTCTCTGGCCATTCCTGCCGTCTTACCATATCAGTGGGGTCCACAGACACTGCCTGCAGAGGCCTCAACTGCAAAGCTGTAGTTCCCCTGCAGGGATGCCAGTTGTGAGATCTTGCTGGAACTCCTGGCACCTGCCAAGCTCTAAGTATAAAACCCTAGTGCTACTTACAGTATCTCCCTTTATTTTTTTTAAATTTCTTTTCTTTTCTTTTTTTTTTTTTTTTGCAGTTTTTGGCCAAGGCTGGGTATGAACCCACCACCTCTGGCATATGGGGCCAGTGCCCTACTCCTTTGAGCCACAGGCGCCGCACTCCCTTTATTTTTTTATTCTTTTTTTTTGAAACCAGAGTCTCACTTTGTCGCCCTCACTAAAGTGCTATAGCATCATAGCTCACAGCAACCTCAAACTCTTGGGCTTAAAAGATTCTCTTGCCTCAGGTTCCCAAGTAGCTTAGCTAGGACTACAGGTGCCTGCCACACACCTATTTTTTTGAAATGGGGTCTTGCTCTGGCTCAGGCTGTTCTTGAACCTGTGAGCTCAGGCAATCCACCTGTCTTGGCCTCCCAAGTGCTGGGATTACAGGCATGAGCCACCTCACCTGGCCCACAGTATTTCTCTTTAAATCAGGATTTGAAGGCACAAGTGAAGATACTGACAACCCATACTGATGTGGTTGGGGCAAATACAGAAAACGATTGGGAAATCAGTCTGAAGGTAGGGCCAGAGAAGCAGAAACCACAGAAAGTGGTGCTGTCAGCTTGCATGTCAGAGCACTAGGATTTGAACCTTTACCTTGGGTAAATTTCTGTTTGTTTGCTTATCTGTAAAATGGGCTATTAAGGATTCAACTGCCTGACACATACTGTTAGCTATTATTCTGACACCTTATACTGGAAACAGAAAGGAGTTAATAAGAGGATAGCTGGGAGATGGACATAGGAGCCATGAAGATCTTGTGTGGAATGTTTCTACACTACATGGAGTATAATTAAAGTCTGACACAAAGAAGTGAGGGGTTAGCCCCTCTTAAAGGTGTGTTCTCCAAGGAAGAGGGCTCCCTTTTTTTTTCTAAGAGACAGTCTCACTTTATCACCCTCCGTAGAGTGCCATGACATCACAGCTCACAGCAACCTCCAACTACTGGACTTAGGCGATTCTTTTGCCTCAGCCTCCCGAGCAGCTGGGACTACAGGCGCCCAACAAAATGCCTGGCTATTTTTTGTTTGTTGCAGTTTGGCCGGGGCCAGGTTTGAACCTGCTACTCTTGGTATATAGGGCAGGCACCCTACCTACTGAGCCACAGATGCTGCCTTCCCTTTCGGTTTTCATGCTCATTATGACCCATTGATGATAAAAGCCATCAGAAGGGACTTTCTGGGGGGGGGGGAAGGAGGTGGCAGAGGAAAGATGGGATGGTGCTTCCACTTCCATTATCTTTGCTCCCCACCTCACCAAGCTCCCTGACCTATCCTGTATGTAACTGGCCACTCAAGATTGTGGAGCAGTAGCTGGGAGCAGTGAGTATGGAGCCTCCTGCCCCAGTTCTATTGCTAAGAAGAGGCTCTAAAGAGCCACCCAATTACACAACATATTAAAGCAATATGAAAGAGATTTAATTAGCTGCTTGATGTTTAATTTCCTCTTTTTGATAACGTTTAAACTGGTTCCAAAGCCCCAGGTCTGCTCTCAGCCACTTCGGGAAGATGGAAAATCTCCCCCCAACCTAAGCTCCCCTCCTAGTGCCCCCCCAGCAGCTCCTCTGACAGCCTTGCTGAGTTCCGGATATTGGCTCCTCTGGGGGTATCTCTGCTTTATGGGACCTGCAGGTAAATATTGACAAAGTTCACACAGGTCCAGTCAGAGGTGAGTGAATGCACACAAACCTACCCTTGGAGGGGTACAGGGAGGGAAGGGTGCAGCAATGGAGGAAGGGATGGCTGGGCACAGCAGAAGGCACGGTAATCCTCTCGGATTGGAAGGCTGCTTATTTTTTGGTGAGAAGATGGGTCCTGGTTCCCTGAAGCACAAAGCCAGAGAGCTTTGCAACTAACAGCAGCAGGAGGGACAGAAGTTAAGACTGTGAGTTCCCAAATATGGGATTATGGAGAAGACAAAGGGCAGAATGATCAAAAATGGAAGAGGAGGGTAGCACCTGTGGTTCAGTGGATAGGGCGCCGGCCCCATATACCGAGGGTGGCGGGTTCAAACCCAGCCCCAGCCAAACTGCAACAAAAAAATAGCTGGGTGTTGTGGCAGGCACCTGTAGTCCCAGCTACTCGGAAGGCTGAGGCATGAGAATCGCCCAAGCCCAGGAGTTGGAGGTTGCTTTAAAAAATTAAAAAAAAAAAAAAAAAAAAAAAAAAAAAAAAAAAAAGGAAGAGGACCTGACTCTCAGGAACCCAAA
Source organism: Galagoides demidoff (assembly GCA_963574575.1). NCBI lineage: Eukaryota > Metazoa > Chordata > Mammalia > Primates > Galagidae > Galagoides > Galagoides demidoff. Next base: position 15,381 of record CAUYQV010013200.1, on the reverse strand, counting down.
AAGAAATTCTTTGACACCATGTTTGGGGACTGAAGACGAGAGGGTTTTGGCAAAGGGAAGGCAGAAGGGACAGCAGTGTTGAGATTAAGGCAGTATCACTCTACAGCAGCGGTTCTCAACCTATGGTCACAACCCCTTTGGGGGTCGAATGACCCTTTCATAGGGGTCACCTAAATACACCCTGCATATCAGACATTTATATTATGATTCATAACAGTAACAAAATTATAGTTAGGAAGTAGCAGTGAAAATAAATTTATGTTTGGGGGCCACCACAACATGAAGAACTGTATTAAAGGGTCACGGCATTAGGAGGGTTGAGAACCCTGCTCTACAGAGAGATGTGGGCTTTTCCACGCCCACTGAGGGATCTGCCTCAGGCTCTGCAGTTTCTCTCCTGATTGGCAACTTCACTGGGTGCACAAAGGGTATTGATAAAACCTGCACTCCCCTTTCTTGGTGGTCTTCCCATGCTGTCCCCACTCCACCCTTACAGCTTTGGAGTCCAGCAGTTTCAGCTGACAGGAAGATAGCTGCCAAGCTGGGAATCAGTGTATCTGAGATCTGAAACTCTAGTATTTCCAGAGGAGCACAGTGGATGACTAAATTAGGAAGGCTGGCCCCTTCCTGGCCTGACAACCCTTCTGCACTCAAGTTTCTCTGCTGTAAAATAACGATTCCCATAATGGATGTGAAAACACCTTGTAAAGGCCATATGGTGGTCAGGGTTACAGGAGTGGAAGGTACTGGCTGCTCCCCAAGCCATGAGACTCTTAATTCCTCTTTCTAGCTGAGGCTCTGCACCCTATTCTTCTCATTTTACCCACAAGCTCCAGCAAGGATCTGCACATGTGCCCCCATTTATATAACCCCAGATGCCCCCTCCTCCCTTCCCTCTCAGCCCTGAAGCTAGGTTATCAACCAGAAACAGGAAGTAAAACCAAGCCAAACCAAGAAACTTGCTAACCCCTTGATGCCTCTCCAAGGGGTAAAAAGCATGAGCAGATCCTATGAGGGTCACCCCAGAGTTCTGGTATTACAGAGATGAACAGGGACAGGGCCAGTGCTACATCTGCGAATGACAACAGCAGGGACAGGAGGACAGGACAGCACCAAAAGGGGACAACAGGCTGTGTTGACTTCTGAGCATAGCATGCAAATAAGATGAAGACTGAAATCCCCAACAACGGAACCTAACCAAGTACCCCTTGACTTTTATCCTTGGATTTGTGAATTAAAGAAAAAGATATGCAGCAGCTACGTTTTTTAGTGGCCTTCTCTTCAGTGTGGCAGGCTGCCCTTTTGGAGAGGAAAGAACGACAGTCACTGCCCTGCTCTCCCCTCACCATCACCCTCAGAACTAGACAGACACTAGACAGCACCTTGTGGGGTTCTAGGTCTTTAATTTTCCCTGCTTGATCTTTTTTTGTTTTGTTTTTAAACAACCAAATTGGCAGAAAAATGGCTGGGGCTGGTGGGCATGGGATGGTCCATTGAGAAGTTCCCAAAATTCACACTGAGGTTTTCAGGTCATGGTTGCTGAGGTGGAAGACAAGGTTAGGGTTCCTAGAGATTTCCCAGACCATCCTGGAACATTTTTCCCAATGGCTGGGAGAGGTCAGTCAGTATATGTCCCTCACTGTTGTAGATGAAGGGAGAAGTCATTTTTTCTCTCACCCCTCAACCTGCTCAGAGATGTGGAGATAGAAGGCTGCGATCTCTAATTACCTACAATCTTTTCTTAAAAATATAAAACACGTGCAATTGGCTTTGGTACAAAAAAGGAAAAAAAAAAATGAAACACAAAACATTCTGGTCCCTGTGGAGTTTTCCCCCTCACCCTAATAAACCATCATGATACCCACTTCTATCCTGTCAACTCTAGGAAGCCAGGTTGTCTCCCTAGGGCTCCCATGTAGGACAGATAGAGGGGAGGATAGTGGTAAGTGGTAGAGGGGAGAGGGCAGAGGAACATAGCCCTGCCCCGGCCCTCCTTTAAGGGCAGTAGGGTCCTATGGCTGCAGCCTCTCCTCTGAGATGGGGGTGCTAGGGAGGGGTGTAGGGCTAGAACCCAGCAGCTGGATGGTTAAGCCTGATATACCCCAGTAGTGTTAAAGGATAGGCCCCCTGATTCCTATGGCTTGGTTCCAATGTCCCTGGTCCTATAAATCCCTCCTCTCCCCCTGTAACTAATAAACAATAAATAAATAATTTTTCCTAAAGTATAGGGAAGAAGGCATGAGAAACTGGCATTTGTGGTGTAGCTTTTGGACGCCAGCCACCTCGGGGTACTGTGGCCTAATTCCCCCAGCATCTTAAATGGCCCCAGGTATCCAAGGATCCCAAGAGCTGGCAAGGACAATCAGCAGTTCTTTCAAATGTTCCCTCATCATTGGTGAATGAAGTCCCCAAGGTCTGCCCCCTCAGTACTGTTCTTCAGTGGGGCACAGGCACGGGGAAGGGCTCCCTTAGCTCTCGGAGGGTATAGGCTCCCCATCGCGGCTCTCCGTCTCCTCCGGGATGTCCTGCATTCGGGTGAAATCTGAAGGGGACAGGGCAAAACAGTTAGTTAGCAGGGCCTCCCATCAGGACTGTACCCCACACTAATGCCTCTCCATCTGGGGCCAGGAGCTTGACAGGATGTGAGTCCTTGGAGGAGGGGAAAACCTGCTAACAAAGTGACCAGGGGACTCTACCCAAGGTGACAGAGGGAGGCTCTGTCTTAAAAAAAAATGTAAGCATGTACCCACACCTAGGTACACACTGGATACACTTTGTAAGTATACAAAGATACAATTTGATTAATAAGATACAAAATACTGGCCTGGTGAGGTGGTTCTCACCTGTGATCCTAGGACTCTGGGAGGCTTAGGTGGGAGGATCCCTTGAGCTCAGGAGTTTAAGACCAGCCTGAACAAGAGAGAGACCCCATCTCTACTAAAAATAGAAAAACTAGCTGGACATTGTGACAGGTTCTTGTAGTCCCAGCTACTCAGGAGGGTGAGGCAAGAGGATGGCTTGAACCCAAGAGTTTGAGGTTGCTGTGAGCTATGACACCATGGCATTCTACCTAACGTGACAGAGACTCTGTCTCAAAAAAAAACCAACCAGCTTTTAAGATTATAATATGAAATCACAGAAGCTTTTGATTACTATTTCCTAATCTACTAGAACTCACAGGTTTTTGAGACAGAGTCTTACTTGGTTGTCCTCAGTAGAGTGCCATGGTGTCACAGCTCATAGCAACTTCAAACTCTTGGGCTCAAGCGATTCTCTTGCCTCAGCCTTCCACGTAGCTGGGACTACAGGTGCCAGGCTGTATGTTAGAGACAGGGTCTTGCTCTTGCTCAGGCTAGTCTCAAACTTGTGAGCTCAGGCAATCCACCTGCCTAGGCCTCTCAAGTGCTAGGATTACAGGCATGAACTGCCACGCTTGGCCCACCATTTTTTTACTTTAAAAGTCTATCTTTCACTAGGTACAGTGGCACACACCTATTGGCACAACTACTTAAGAGGCTTAAGCCCTGGAGTTAGAGTCCAGCCTGGGGAACACAGTGATACCTTGTCTCTTACAACAAAATCTATGGTTGCTTAAAAAGATTGGGAATCACCCATCTGTTGGAGGAGAGGCTCCCACACACTCTGCTCTGTGGAGTCCCACCACCCACTCATCACCTAACAAAACAGGAAGTCCTTTCTGTGTCCCTCCCTAGATTTAACTACAGGCTGCAGGGGTCAGTTGGGGCCCATTTGAAAGCCACAGCCAAAAGGCCTATACTCAGGCCGCACTCTACCTCTAGTCCATGTCTCCGCCAGGGTCTCACCTCGGGGACTGTGGGGCGGAGACGGACGGCTGCTACCTTCTTCCTCGCTGCCAGTGTCAGGGTCACTGCTGTCTTGTAGCCGTTCCTCAGGGCTACCCAGGTCCTGCCTCTCTCGATCTTCAAAGGTTCGATGGCTGGAGCGAACAGTCACAGGCAGATCCAGGCGGTCAGGGCCTCGGCTGGGCTGTGGATGGCAGGCAGGAAAAGCAGGCCAGCTCTGCTTAGCGGAGGCGGTAGATACTGTTCCCCATCAGGGCTCAGCCATGACTCCACCTCAGTAAATCCATCACCAACTGATCTCTCTCAGCATCATCACCTAGGTTATTTTCCTTCAATACCTTCTGCTGCACCCATCTAAATTTTTTTTTTTTTTGAGACAGAGTCTCACTATGTTGCCCTCCATAGAGTGCCATAGAGTTAACAGCTCACAGCAACCTCAAACTCTTGGGCTTAAGCGATCTCTTGCCTCAGCCTCCCAAGTAGCTGGGACTACAGGCGCCCACCACAACGCTGGCTACACATATTTTTTGGTTGTAGTTGTCATTGCTGTTTGGCAGGCCCCAGCTGGGTTCAAACCTGCCAGCTCTGGTGTATGTGGCTAGCACACTAGCAGCTGAGCTATAGACGCCAAGCCCCTAAATTTCTTTTTAGTTCTCCAACCAGGATCTTAATACCCTTAATACTGACTGATTTTGTTTGGGCTTAAATGCCCAACACCTGATTTCTTTCAGATTCTATGGATCCACACGTCCACCACAGGTCAGTTTACAACTCCCAGCTGCCTCACCTGTGGGGGGTTGAAACTCAGGTACAGGGCATCGCCTGCTGGGAGGCTGCGCCGCCTTGGGTCCACAGGCCTGCGGGCCCAGGGGGCCTCAGCTGGGAGTGGCTCTGTCTGGCCCAGGGCAGCCAGTTGCCTGCGTGCCTCTTCAGCCTCCCGCTCCAGCACAGCCCGGGCCTGCTCACTCTCTCGGAGGCGGGCTTCCAGGCTGCCGGCTTCGGTAGCCCGCTCTTCACCCAGCCGCCGGCAACGCCGCAGCTCCTCCTGCAGCAGCGCATGCTGCCGCTGCAGCAGGGCCAACTCAGTGGCCTGCTTTTCAGGAGCTGTGGGCACAGTTCCAGATCTGCCAGCCTCCCCATCCCGGGAGTTGGCTCGGGACAACTTCTCCCTCCTCTCAGGGCCTTCAGGGAACCGGGCTTCCATCAAAGTGTCCTGCTGGGCAACAGCCGCCTAGGGGTGGACCACAGGTAAAGGGTACATTAGAAACTCCTATTTTTTCCTGCCCCCCCCACCCCCACAGGCTCAAGTCATCAATCCTGGTGAGCCTGGATTGTGGGAATATTTAGAAAGGCTGTCAGGATAGTCATGCCCAGCCTAAATGGACATGTCTGGCCTAGCCTTTCTCTTTCCCATTCTAGCCCTTGTCCTACTGACCTGTAGGCCATGCAGAAGTCCATAGAGATTGACCAATCGCTGTAATGCCTCCTGAGGACAGAGGAGAGGGTGGAAACAGGGCCCAAGCTTCAGGATGGGAGAACTTCCCATAAATTGAATAATTATGGGTATAGGGACAACAGTATCTGCAAAGACACTCTGAAGTGTAGACCCTCCCCCTCGCTATTCCAAGTTGGGTCAGAATTTCTCAGACTGAGAATACCTTCCTTGAAGTTCCCATCTTACCTCCTGGGGAGATCTCAGCTGATTTCCATTTCGATCCTGTAAAATAGCCAAGGATAGAGTCAGCAGACAGGCAAATCTCTACTACCTGTCCCCAACAGCTTTCTGTAGAGGATCTACAAACCACCTATCCCTTTCCTATCTTCTAGCCAAGTCTTGGAACCTTTTTATTTTGGTTTATTTTGAGACAGAGTTTCACTTTGTTGCTCTCAGTTGAGGGCCATGATGTCATAGCTCACAGTAACCTCAAACTCTTGGACTCAAGGGATCCTCCTGCCTCAGCCTCCCAAGTAACTGAGAGACTACAGGCGTCTGCCAGAATACCTGGCTAATTTTTAGAGATGGGGGTCTCGCTAGTCTTAAACTCCTAGCTCAGGTGATCCACCTGCCTTGCCCTCCCAGAGTGCTAGGATTATAGGTGTGAACCACCATGCCCAGACTTCTTGGAGCCTGTTAAGGACCCACCTTCTGGCTGGAGTCTGAGTCAGCTCTACAAAGTTCAATGGAGCCATTGAAGGTTCTGGCCTCACCATCTGTTAAGAAGGGGAAAAAGATGGGGCTGGGCTCATTTTCCTGGGGCACTAACACCACTCGTTCCTTGGTACCAGCCCACCAGTTTTACCTCCCCACCCCCATCTATCTTGGTTCCCTACCCTGACACTCACTGGCAGTCACTCCAGGACTCGTGTTACCACTGCTGTCTAGTTCCAAGGGGAAGGCTGGTTCTCGGGGATTCAAGAGCAATTCTACCCCAGGACCCACCAGCAAGTCTTTTAGGCTCTCCACTGTGAAGAAAGAGGAAGAGATAAAGACAAGAGTATTACAGGACACACTGCAGGAACGCTATTTGCCCCCCATGCCAGGGACACTCAGGCTTCCAGATGCAGCTATAGGGATTCACTCATGTGCTTGCATAACAGGCAGAAGGCATTAAAGACACCTGTGGGGAGAGCTGGGCACAATGGCAGGCACCCGTAGTCCCAGCTACTAGGGAGGCTGAGGTGGGAGGATCACCTGAGCCTAAGAGTTCAAGGTCAGCCTGGGCAACATAGTGAGATCCCTTCACATTCATCTCAAAAAAAAAAAAAAAGGACATTTAAGGGGCAGCAAAATCGTATGCAGCATCCTCCCCTGCCTTCCCCAGGAACCAGCATAGAACAGGCACCTGGGGTGTGTATGGCCTCTGGAGTTGGTGTCATCCTTTTCTGTGTGGTCAGGTCTAGCCACATGTCCATGTTCTGTGATGCCCTCCCTGGGAGCTCCCTTACCCTCACGGATAGCATCCTGCAGCAAGCGCTCGCCACGAGGGGACTCAAGAGACTCTGAGCGGAAAAGGCCCCGGGGCAGGGTGGGCAGGGACATCCCACTGTTGCCATCCTCTTCTGCCTGGAAATGAGTCATCTCAGCAAACAGCCCAACTTTCTCCTGCAGCAGCTCCACCAGTGCCTGGTCCTTCTGCCGCAGCTCCACTGTGGATAAAGACAGGTGAGCACGTGGGGGGCCTGAGACCCAGAAAAGCCAGTGGAGGGGCAGTCATGCTATAGAAGGAGGGCTGAGAAGAGTGGCAGGACTTAATTCTGGTTTATTTGCACATACAAAAAAGAAAAGAACCTTTTTCAGGGTAAAAATAACACATGTACTTTTGCTTTTAAAACAAAAGTAAATATCCCGTCTGTGCCTCCACACACACACACACACACACACACACAAAAAGTAAAAAGGCTGAGTATGGTGGCTCATGCTTGTAATCCTAGCACTCTGGTTAGCCAAGATGGGTAGATTGCTTGAGCATGGGAGTTCAGGACCAGTTTGAGCAAGAGTGAGACTTATCTCTTAAAATAGCTGGGTGTTGGCTTAGCGCCTATGGCTCAAGTGGCTAAGGTGCCAGCCACATACACCTAAGGTGGCGGGTTCGAATCCAGCCCAGGCCCGCCAAACAATGATGGCTAAAACCAAAAAATAGCCAGGCATTGTGCCGGGTGCCTGTGGTCCCAGCTACTTGGGAGGCTGAGGCAGGAGACTTGCTTGAGCCCAGGAGTTGGAGGTTGCTGTGAGTTGTGATGTCATAACACTCTACCCAGGGCAACAGCTTGAGGCTCTGTCTCAAAAAAAAAAAAAAAGCTGGGTGTTATGGTGGGCACTTATAGTCCCAGCTACTTGGAAGGAGACCAGAGAATCACTTGAGTCCAGGAGTTTGATGTTGCTGTGAGCTATGATGCCACAGCATTCTACTGAGGGCCACAAAGTGAGATTCTATCTCAAAGAAAAATAAATAAATAAAACAAAAGTAAAAAGGATTCATGGCAGGTGTTGTAGGCTGTCCACCAGCATTTATTCCCTCATCTTCCTTTAAAGAGAATGCACACAGGCTTCACCTGGGTAATGGCTGCCCAGGTAAATGACAACTTTTCCCAGCCTAACTTGCAATTAGATATTGTCACATGACTAAAATCTGGCCAATGAATGTGAGCATCTTCCAGATCTGCCCTTTAAACAAATGAGTATAGGTGGTTCGGTGCCTATAGCTCAGTGGCTAGGGGGCCAGACACATACATCACAGTTGGCAGGTTCAAACCCAGCCTGGGCCTGCCAAAAGATAATGACAATGACAACAACAATAACAAAAACAAAAATAGTCAAGCATTGTGGCAGGTGCCTGTAGTCCCAGCTACTTGGGAGGTTGAGGCAAGAGAATCACTTAAACCCAAGAGTTTGAGGTTCCTGTAAGCTGTAAGGCCATGCCTACTTGACAAAGGGTGACACAATGAGAGTCTGTCTCAAAAAGAAAAAAAAAGAAAGAAAGAAATGAATGTAGGCTTGGTGCCTACAGCTAAGTGGTTAGGGTGCCGGCCACATACACTGGGGCTGGTGGGTTCAAACTCGGTGTGAGCTTGCCAAACAATGACAACTACAACAAGAAAATAGCCAGGCATTGTGGCAGGTACCTTTAGTGCCAGCTACTTGAGAGGCTGAGGCAAGAGTATCACTTAAGCCCAAGAGTTTGAGGTTGCTGTGAGCTGTGAAGCCACAGCACTCTACCAAGGGTGAGATAGTAAGACACTATCTCAAAAAAAAAGTATAAATTATTTGTCCCTCTGTGCCTCCCCAAGAGGTGGCATGCACACGTGACAATGGGAGCACAAGTAGCTACTTTGGACATGGACATAGAACCTTCCCATTGAAGACGGCAGAGCTACACTTCCAAACTTCCCACTTTGGATGGTTATATGAAAAGGAATAATTTTCTACCTTTTTAAGCAACTTATTTTTATTGGTCTTTTTTTATACCAGTTAAATCATAGCCTAAATAATATAAGGCCTTGTAGTGAAAGCAAGTTACTCTTCTCACCTACTTTTCTATATTATTTTTACACAAATAGTAGCATACACTTTACATTATTTTATTTTATTTTATTTTTTTCTTGTGGAAGTCTTGTCCTATTTCTCAGGCTAGAGTGCCATGGTGTCATCATAGCTCACAGCAACCCCATACTCCTGGGCTCAAGCAATCTTCCTGCCTTAGCCTCCCAAGTAGCTGGGACTATAGGCAAACGCCACCACAACTAGCTTTTTTTTTTGAGACAGAGTCTCACTATGTTGCCCTCCATAGAGTGCCATGACATCACAGCTCAAAGCAACCTCAAACTCTTGGGCTTAAGTGATACTCTTGCCTCAGCCTCCCAAGTAGCTGGGACTACAGGCGCCCACCACAACGCCCAGCTATTTTTTGCTGCAGTTGTCATTTTTGTTTAGCTGGCCCCAGACAGGTTCGAACCCACCATCTTCAGTGTACACATCTGGCGCTGCCATAACCACTGCCGCTCCATAACCCGTGGTGCTAGGCCTCACAACAAGCTATTTTTTTTTTCTATTTTGGGTAGAGAGAGGGTCTCCCTCTTGTTCAGCCTGGTCTTGAGCTTCTGACCTCAAGTAATCCTCCTGCCTCAGCCTCTCAGAATGCTGGGATTATAGGCATGAACCACTGTGACTGGCCTAATAAACCCCACTTTTTTATTTAATAGATTTTGGTTATGGATCCTTTAATAGTTGCATAGTATTCTAAAGAGTGGACATATCATAAATTATTTAACAAGCTCCCTCTAGACCGACTTACTCTTGATTCGCCGCAGGTAAGCCTCATCTTCTGTCTCAATCAGGGGGAAGTCTTCCCTGGATGGGCACCTGGAGGGGTTACAGGTCAGGTGGGGTTGGGAGACAGAAGCCGGTTTATAGGCCAGTATCAGCCTGCATTCCTTCCCAATGTGTTCTGTGTGCCCCTCTTTTGGTAAGATTCCCTGACCTCCCAGCAGAGCTCCATTCACTCTTGACCCTCTGCTTTTCTTCTGCATGTGCTGGTATATATCTCTCCAAAGATGGCTTGAAAAGGCAGCACAATGGCCAGGCACAGTGGCTCACGCCTATAATCTTAAGCACTCTAGCAGGTTGAGGTGGGTGGACTGCTTGAGCCTCATGAGTAGCCTAAGCAAAATAGAGACCCCCGTCTCCATTAAAAATAAAAAAAAACTGAGGCAATGGCTCTGCGCTATAGCTCCGAGGCTAGGGCTCCGGGCCACATACACTGGAGCTGGTGGGTTTGAACCCAGCTGAGGCCTGCTAAACAACAATGACAACTACAACAAAAAAATAGCCGGGCATTGTGGCAGGTGCCTTTAGTCCCAGCTACTTGGGAGGCTGAGGCAACAAAATCACTTAAGCCCAAGAGTTTGAGGTTGCTGTAAACTGTGACACCATAGCACTCTACTAAGAACAATCTCTCTATTGTGAGATTCTGTATCAAAAAAATAAATAAAGGCTTGGCACCTGTGGTTTAAGCGGCTGAGGCGCTAGCCACATACACCTGAGCAGGTGGGTTCGAATCCAGCCTGGGCTGCCAAACAATGACGGCTGCAACCAAAAAATAGCTGGGCGTTGTGGCAGGTTCCAGCTACTTGAGAGGCAGAGGCAGGAGAATCGCTTGAGCCCAGGAGTTGGAGGTTGCTGTGAGCTGTGATGCCATGGCACTCTATCCAGGGTGACAGCTTGAGGCTCTATCTCAAAAATAAATAAATAAATAATAAAAAACCTGAGATAAGAGGATGGCGTTAGCCCAAGAATTGGAGGTTGCTATTAGCTATAATGCCACGGCACTCTACCCAGGGTCACAGAGTGAGATTCTGTCTAAAAAAAACAAAATAAAAAAAGAAAAGGCACCACAGTGCAGAGGCAACAGTACAGGCTTTGGCATCAAGCACACTGGGTTCAAATCCTGGCTCTATTTACCAGGGTTAACCTCTATCTTTCATCACTGAGAAATGAGGGTAGTATCTTCCTCACAGGACTTTTGTTAAGATTAAATGAGATGGGCTCAGTGCCCGTAGCTTAGTTGTTAGGGCGCCAGCCATGTATGCCAAGGCTGGCAGGTTTGAACCCAGCTCAGGCCTGTTAAACAACGACAACTGCAACAATAACAATAACAACAACAAAATAGCTGGGCGTTGTGGTGGGCACCTATAGTCCCAGTTACTTGGGAGGCTCAGGCAAGAAAATCATGTATGCCCAGAAGTTAGAGGTTACTGTGAGCTGTGATGCCATGGCACTCTACCCTAGGTGACAAAGTGAGACTCTGTCTCAAAAAAAAAAAAAAGATTAAATGAACTGTTACAGTGCTTCAAACATGACAGAAGCTCAATAAATCAATTATATTAATGTTATTAATTATAATTAATATTAATAATTATAATTTATACAATTACAAATAATAATATTTCTTCTCCTTTTGAGACAGAGTCTTACTGTGTCATTCTGGGTAGAGCCATGGCATCATAGCTCACCGCAACCTCAACCTCCTAGGCTTAAGAGAGCCTCCTACCTTAACCTCCCAAGTAGGTGGGACTACAGGTACCACCACCATACCTGGCTAGTTTTTCTATTTTTACTAGAGACAAGGTCTTGCTCTTGCTCAGACTGGTCACGAACTCCTGAGTGCAAGGAATCTTCCTGCCTTGGCTTCCCAGAGTGCTAGGATTACAAGCAAAAGCCACTGAGCCTAGCCAATAATAAATAATACTATTAATAAAGAGTTTAATATGGCTTGGCGCCTATAGCTCAGCAGCTAGGGCGTCAGCCATATACAACGGAGCTGGTGGTTTGAATCCAGCTTGGTCCTGCCAGACAATGACAACTATACCCCAAAAAATAGTGGGGCGTTGTGGTGGGTGTCTGTAGTCCCAGCTACTTGAGAGGCTGAGGCAAGCGAATCACTTAAGCCCAAGAGTATGAGGTTGCTGTGAGCTACGACTCCACAGCACTCTACCAAGGGTGACATAGTGAGACTCTGCCTCAAAAAAACCAAAGAATTTACTATGGATCTAGTGTCAGTGGGACAAGTATTTTGAATTGTTTTCTTAGAATAGACAATTTCATATTTTTGTATGTACTTCTGAAAAACTTGTTCAAAAGTCTAAATTGCAGAAATAAAAAAAGCCCAGAGGAGAATAATCTATCCTCTGAAAGGTAAAAAATTTTTTTTAAATCCGAGAGTACATTTTTAGGCATTATCTTTAAGAATGCATTGAAAACATTTACCTGTGCTTTACTTGCCTTTTTTTCATCACAATTAGACACTTAGTTGATGGCCTCAAAAATTTAATGTATGTTCAATAGAAGCTGAATGTCTACGGCCTTAGCATGCTGCTTTCCTTCTTGCTTCCATTATGTTACATTTATGAGGCTTCTTCCTTATCTCTTCTATCAGTGCTTTCATTGTCCTCTTTTTCATTCATTTTTAAAAAATACAGGTCAAATCCAATCCAACCCAAGTAACATCCCTTCATCTACAGACCAGGATGTGAATATAACTGAAACTACAAAGTTTGCTGTCACTGGCAGGTATGTCTCCAGGTGACAGCTCAAAGTATACCTTTGTTTGCCAGCTCATAGTGCATTTAAAAGGTAGCTGAAAGTTGGCAGCATATGAAATACAATTTTTTTTTGAAATAAAACTTATGGGACATAAACATAGGTGACATTTCCTGTCTTGGACCATCTTGTCTCTTCCTCAGTCTCTGCCCCCACCTCTGAACGATGGGTTCTATTCCCAAGGAATGCTCTGACCTGGCATCTGATGTTACAGGGACCCCCAAGGCCACACACAGGCAGCAGCACACTCACACGCATACACTCCGCTGAATGACGCGGATCCAGGTGCTCCGGTCATCCCGGGAAGCTGTGTGCACCTCATACATCTCAGGCGGGGCTGCGCTGATCAGAAACATTCCTTTCTCCTGGTTAGCGATGTCCCGCACAATTAAATTCTGCAGTGATACCACTGAGGGCTTGTCCTGCCAGTCGGGAAAGGAAGGATTAAGCCTGGGAATCCAGACCCTTGGATATTGGGTCTTCAATCCTTCTGGAATTCTCAAAGGGTTGAAAAGTCATCCTATAATAAAAGTTAAGAGCCCAGGCTTTGGTACCAGCCAGAAAAGCCTTTCAGTTTAAAATATGTTTGACACATTATTTAACTAACTTTAAGATTTACTTTCATCATCTGTAAAATGAGGATGATAGGGCAGCACCTGTGGCTCAAAGGAGTAGGGCGCCAACCCCATATGCCAGAGGTGGCGGGTTCAAACCCAGCCCTGGCCAAAAACTGCAAATAAATAAATAAATAAAAATGAGGATGATAATAATAAGCCTTTTTCACAGGGGTAAAATACCTGTGCAAAGTAATATTACCTATTAGCAGTTTTATTATATTATAATAATTACAATGATAGCTGTTTGACTCTAGAAGACTCTGGGCTCTTCTGGACTTAGGAAAGTAAGAAGGTGTGAAATGGTTGTCTGTGCTGAGAAAGAATGACAGAAGTCTCACCAGCGTGGGAAAGATGTACTTCTGGTCCTTCTCCTGCAGAAACACCAGCACATCTGTCATCAGCAGCATTAGCACATCTGGCAAGGGTAAAGGCCAGAAAACAAGTCAGCCCTAGAGGGTCTGAATAGCTGTTCCCCTTTCCCAAGGACTACGCTCACCCCATCAGGTTAGAGCACCTGGCTCCCCTCTTCCTGGCCCCTCTAGTCTCTGGTTGCTCCCTCCACCTTTTCAGATCTCTCACCTTCCCATTCTCATAGCTCAGAAGTGGCAGGTTAGTGGGGACCACAAGGCATCACTCAATCAAAGCTTTGGAGAAAACACTCTTCAACCAATTGATTACAGTTTCTCATCCTGTAGTCTACAGACCCCCAAATTCATTGGCCCTGTATTTCCTCTGAAGTTGCATAAACAGTTTTACATATTAACATAACATGTATGCATATTTTTCTTGGGTGGAAGGGTATGAGATTTTTGTGAGACTCTTAAGAATTTCCAGAGCAAGAGGGGCCATACTTTATCAGCTTTTAAGTTCCCTATCTAGCATCTAACTAATGTAAAAAATTTCTGGATATGTGACCTCAATCCCCCCTGCCTGGCATATTCTCACTTCTCATTTTGTGCTCCACAGGGAGCACAGTTTCCTTCCTTTAGAGAAGGCCTCAAAGACTATCCTCCATCCCTTTCCACCAGCCCTGGTAGGCCCTTGCCTCATGTTCCTTCTTTGTCCTCCCTCTGCTCTCGTTTCTATGAGGTCCTGTACTCTGAGACCAAGAGGGGAAACAAAGGTCAATTCTGTAAAACTTGGATGTCATGGTCAAGAAAACACACACTCACCCTTTGCCCTTGGGGATCTTACTAAACTGTGAACACACAGAAAGGGAGGGCTTTTGCTAAATGCTTCAGAAATAAAGCTCTCCAGCCTTGCTATTTTTAATCACCCATGGTTTATATTCTTAGCTGATGCGTAGGAGGGATGAGAGGAAGAGAAAAGGATGAAGGAAAGAGGCTGGTGAAGACTGACAATATCCAAGCCCAGGGAGTAGAGATATCATGATGTGGGTTCAGAGGCTCAGGTAGGCTCTAGCCTCAGGTATCACGATTTACTTTTGTCCTTCATTCCTTACTCCAGAACCAGAGACCTATTCTTCTCATTTTTCTTTTTTTTTTGAGACAGAGCCTCAAGCTGTCCCCCTGGGTAGAGTACTGTGGCATCACAGCTCACAGCAACCTCCAACTCCTGGGCTTAAGCGAGTCTCCTGCCTCAGCCTCCCAAGTAGCTGGGACCACAGGCACCCGCCACAACGCCTGGTTATTTTTTGGTTGTAGCCGTCATCATTGTTTGGCAGGCCCGGACTGGATTCGAACCCACCACCTTAGGTGTATGTGGCTGGCGCTTCAGCTGCTTGAGCCACAGGCGCCAAGCCTCTTCTCTTGTTTTAAGTAGGAGCCTAGAAAAGTGTGCCCTGTCCCCCAACCTATTTATTCCCTTTGCTCTGTTCTCTCTTCTCTGCCCTGCCCATCCTCTACTGGGCTCAGTCCCCTCCTCTGGGCCTTCCATGTGGTATTCCCAAAGCTCCTAGATCATTCTCCAGCCCTGTAGTCACGATTCCTGCTAGGGAGAAGCAACCACCCTGATCCTATCCTCTGGTCTGAGTTTGTCTTCCCCAATAAAACCAGTAGCTCTCTGGGCATGATGTAAAGATCAAAGAAATGAATAAATATTGATAAGAAAGCCCCTAAGGGCTCGGCACCTGTGGCTCAACTGGCTAAGGCGCCAGCCACATACACCAAAGGTGGTGGGTTCGAATCCCCAGCCCGGGCCTGCCAAACAACGATGGCTGCAACCAAAAAATGGCTGGGCGTTGTGGCAGGCGCCTGTGGTCTCAGCTACTTGGGAGGCGGAGGCAGGAGACTCACTTGAGCCCAGGAGTTGGAGGTTGCTATGAGCTGTGATGCCATGGCACTCTACCCAGGGGGATAGCTTGAGGCTCCGTCTCAAAAAAAAA
>CAUYQV010013196.1:0-43850 GCA_963574575.1 Galagoides demidoff | reverse complement strand
AGCTACTTGGGAGGCGGAGGCAGGAGACTCGCTTGAGCCCAGGAGTTGGAGGTTGCTATGAGCTGTGATGCCACAGCACTCTACCCAGGGGGATAGCTTGAGGCTCCATCTCAAAAAAAAAAAAAAAAAAAAAAAGAAAGAAAGAAAATGGAGAATGGGAGGAGTGAAGAAAACAGTCACAGAGAGGTCTCCTATATGCTCAACTAGGTCATTCTCCACATCCACTCGATCTGTTATCCCCTTTTGATTCTTTGAAATTTTGGCCTCTCTCTTTTGATAATGTTCTTAGGTCTTCCTTAATTGTATGGTCATTTTGGATCAGCTTATCACAGTCTAGCTCACCAATCTCCATGCCAGGATAAAGACATTGGTAAACTAGATTTCCATAAAATTTGTTTTGATGGTGACACACTTCTATTAAAAAATACTTAATGGCAGAATGGAGAAGTAGGGACCTCTAAAGTCTGCTCTTGCACAAAAGCAACATGAACACTGCTAAAAATTGTCAAAAAACTTTTTCAGAACTCTGAACTAACCAAAGGCTTGCAATAATCCAGTAAGTTTATTTATTCAACAAAAATGTCTAAATATTGTAGAACAAGCTTTATGGCATCTTATACACAACCTTACTCCCCATCTCCGCTCCCCAGTTTCATGGTAGCCTTGAAAGCCAACAGCCTTACAACTATGGTGGTTGTGAAAACCAGCAGCCTAGCAGACAGTGGAGGAGGAAGAAGGAGTTTTCTCCTTGAAACCCCAAACCCCAGAAAACTGTCATGATTTGACTTGTCTGATAGCTCCCTGACAAGTTTCTTTCTTAGATTTGCCTTGATTTTACTTGACTCAGAGATTGATCTGTGTGAAGAGAACAGGTACATCTTTAGGACAATTGTCACAAACAACCAGCAGCAAATGTTAAACACTGCATGTAAGGCCATGTGCATGCCCACAGAGACCTAGAAGGTTCTAATCTCTCATTTCTGGCTAATCTTGCTGCTCTGTAACACCCAAAAATGTCGCAGAACTTTAAGTAGGATAGGCATTAAGCATAAATGTAAAGAAAATAGTCTATACTGTAGAAAATACTCTCCTCACCTAAGCTCGGGAGTTTGAGACCAGCCTGAACAAGAGGAGGACCCTGTCTCTACTAAAAATAGAAAAAACTATCTGGGTATTGTGGTGGGCACCTGTAGTTCCAGCTACTTGAGAAACAAAGGCAAGTGAATCACTTGATCCCAAGAGTTTGAGGTTGCTGTGAAGTGTGATGCCCTGGCACTCACCCCAGGATGACAGAGTGAGACTCTGTCTCAAAAAAAAAAAAAAAGGAAAAGAAAAGATATGAAAATATATGTGCACTCAAAATATACTAAGAAAACTAAAAGAATTAAAAAGGGAGAAAGACAAATAATATGTATGTTAATAGAGACTTCACTATCTCATTCTTGATATTAAATACAATAACAAAAGATCAATAGGAGAAGATTTGAACATTATAAACCAACTGCATCTGAAAGTATTTACAGAACATAGCCAACTACACAGTCTTTTCAAATGTACATGGAAAATTCTCCATGGACAGACCAGAACAGACTGCGTCATCTATAGCCTCAATACATAAGACAACTCATACAACATATAATCTCCAACAACAATGAAATTAAAGCAGAAATCATTAACAGAAGGAAATCTGTGAAATTCACTAATATGAAAATTAAACATAATCTTAAATAATGGGTCAATGAATAAATCAACAGGGAAATTAAAAAATATTTTGAGATGAATAAAAATGAAAATATATTATATCAAATCATATGAGATGCAGTAAAAACATGGTAGAGGGAAATTCATAAATGCCTATGTAGGTTAAGTATCACTTACCTGAAATGCTCAGGGCAAAAGGATTATACTTGCTGGATGAGCATCCCAAATCCCAAAACTTTGAATCAAAAATGCTCCAATGAGCATTTCTAGAGATTTTAAACCAATAACCTAACTTTCTATCTTAAAAATATCAGAAAAGCAAGAACAAACCAGAATGCAAAGGCAAGAATGAAATAATAAAGATTGGTGTATAAAGAATAGGAGAACAACAGAGAAAAATCCACAAAGCCAAATTCTGATTTGTTGAAAATATCAAGAGAATTAACAAGCCTTTAGTTTGAATGACCAAGAAAAAAGAAAAGCAATGATATTCTAAACTCAAGCATAAAAGAGGAGCCATCACTACTGACCTTTCAGAAGTAAAAAAGATTGTAATGGGAATGCTACCTACAATTCAATGCGTTAGGCAACATAAATAAAATGGAAAAATTCCTAGCAAGACATTAACTGCAGAAAAGAAACCTGAATACAAGTAAAATTAGTAATTTTTAAACTTCCCACAAAGTAAAGCCCAGGCCCAGATGGCTTCACTGGTAAATTCTACCTATTGAGAGTTGACTGTGTTATACCCCAAAGGAAATGTTCATGACAAATAGATCAGAAATATAATTCAGAGTCCAGAAATAAAAATTTACATTGACCTTCAATTTGGTTTCAACAGGGGTGTCAACATAATTAAATAAACAAAGGAAACACAAAAGATGCTGGTACAACCGGATATCCACATGAGAAAGAATTACCTTAAACTTCTCCCTCACACTGTAGAAAAAAAAATTAACTCATGAGGTCTTAAATTTAAGAGCTAAGATGATAATATTATTAGAAAATATAGAAGTAAATCTTTGTCAAGATGTATTAATTTCATAGGCATGGCACTAACAGGACAAGTAAACACAAGGAAAAATAGACAAATTAAACATGTGGTACACAGAACATCATCAAGAAAGTGAAATGACAACAGAATGGGAGAAAATATTTCCAAGTCATTTATGTGTTTAGGGAATCGTTTCAGAATATGTAAAAAACTATTATATCTCATAAAGAAAGAGACAGATAAATCAATTAAAAAATACGTGTAAGATTTTCATAAAGAAGATAAACAAATGAGCATATAAGCGTATGAAAAGATGCTCAATATCATTAGCAACTAGGGAAATGCAAATCAAAACCACAACTGAGATTCCACTTTACACACAGTAGGATGAATATTAGAAAGACAGATAATAACAAGTAGTGAGTTGGATGAAGAAAAATTGGAGCTATCATACATTGCTGGTGGAGTATAAAATGACACAGCTACTTTGAAAAACTGGCATTCTCTAAAATGTTAACAATAGAGTTAACAATTCTAGAATAAGGTGAACAAACCAGAGAAATGAAGATGTACATCCGCACGACAACTGTACCCAAGTGTTCAGTGCTGCATTACTCAAAGAGCCTAAAATGGAAAGAACCTCAGTGCCAACTAACTGATAAATGGACCAACAAAACGTGGGCTACCCATTTTCAGTGATATTATGAAGCCAAAAAGGCAATGAAGTATGGAGACATGTTAAAACGTAGAAGAGCGCTGAAAACATGTGATGTGAAAAGAAGAAGTCGAACATAAAAGGCGACACGTTACGTGATTCCCTTAGTATAAAATGTCCCAAAGAGGCAAAACCATAGAGACAGAAAGTAAACAGGTGGTTGCCACTGGCCGTGATGGCTAATGGGTATGATTTTCTCTTTGGAAAATAATGCTTGTGATAATAGTATTCTTTGAAAAAATTAAATATTATTTCAAGCTCAAACCCATGAAACAGGTAAGTATACCATCATATTGGTATATCAAATTTATACCAATATGTTATGGAGATCAAATTTATAATAAACTGTTGATAAAGATTAAATTTGATATTCAGGTATGTGGGCGACAGCAGTAGTTTTATAATAACTTGAAATCCAGTGTTTCATTTTATGTACAATATTGATAAAGAATAGGTAAGTTGTGAATTACCTTGGTTTGCAATGTCAGAACATTAATACACTGAACTAGCCAAGAAAGGTAAGAGATAAAGTTATGAAACATTAAAGAAAAATTTCAAGTTAAATAATGACCAAGTTAATTATAATTGCCTAAATTTTAAAGTAGAACTATTCTGAATTTACCCATGTCATTTAAACTACCTGATTACTACGTCAAAAAAAAGCATTAACTAGTATTGACTGTGATGCACAAATTTAGTAACATTTTAATGGCAGACATTTATAGGACTAAATTAAACAATACTTTAAAATTCCAAGTGATAATATTCTAAAACAAGGTCACAATTATAAAAATTTCAAACATCTATAAGTATATGGTAAGAATAGTTTTATTAGTGGATCTATAAAATTAAGGGTAGGCAGTGAATTAATATGTAAACAGTTTCCAATAGATTAAAAGTTACTTCACAGCATATGTTTCTATTGATATTTACCATTTTAAAATATAATTTTTAAAAAAATTTGAAGCACACATTTCCAGAATCCTAGAGCATATCTATGGAAGATAGTTCAAATCTATCTATTTTTATCAGCATGTTTATAGTAGAGATAAGAAAAGTAAGGCCTGAGAAGTAAAATATCTTTCAGAAAGTTCCCTGCCAGAAACAGGCTAAGACTCAGGATTCTAGACTCTCAATTCTGAGTCTTTTTACTAACAAGTCTAAATGTCTCATTCTGATTTTGAGGATCTTCATAATCTTGGTGCAACCTCATCTTCATGTTCACTGCTTTCCTCCCTATATGTCATAAGAGTAGTGAGGCTCCCACCTTTTGAGCAAGGAAGGGTGCCAGCAGCATGGGGATGATGATCGTGGTAGGGGCATGACAAGAATGTAAGCACCGGAGATGGAGGAGGCAGAGGACCCTCAAGCTTTCTCTTCAGAGTTCCCGTTACTGTTTGGAATGGCTTTCAGTGGAGGCTGATAAAAATTATGGAATTAGATGGAAGTTTCTTCAAACCTGCCCATCACACTGACACAAACTCTTTTTATTTTATTTTATTTTATTTTTTTGAGACAGAGTCTCAAGCTATTGCCCTAGGTAAAGTGCTGTAGCATCATAGCTCACAGAAACCTCCAACTCTTGGGCTCAAGCAATCCTCTTGCTTCAGTTTTTCTATTTTTAATAGAAACAGAGTCTCATCTTTGCTCATGCTGGTCTCAAACTCCTGAGCTCAAGCAATCCACCTGCCTCGGACTCCCAGAGTGCTAGGATTACAAGCGTGAGCCACTGTGCCAGCCACAAGTTCATTTTTATAAACTGTTGGGCACATGTTACCAGAAACCAAGCATTTCTGCAGAACATGGTTCAGGTCTAACGTTCCTGCCATCTGACTGGACCACCCCTTCCCTCTCAGCAATGTTTTCTACTGCTAATCATCTAGTGAAGCCTGCTCATGTACTTAAAGTATCCACCTGGCCCAGAAACTGCCCTTAATCTTAAGCTCTTCTTGGACTTAATGTGACTTAAGGTGAATTAAATTACAACATGAATGACCGTTCTAAAATCCTGAACCCTAAATGATTTGATTTTCTCCTCTCTATTGACTTCTCCCTTCCAATCTCACTATTATAATACAGTAGAATTTCTATATATTGTCCATCGAAGGGACTGTAACAAACTAGTCAACATATGGAGGCAGTCAACATAAAGAACTAGGCCTAGTGTACTGATATCTGTGGTACATGTCTAGTCTATAAAAATTAGGTCAACTTATGTAGGGATGGTCAACCATGGATATTCTACTGTATTTCTTGGACCTCAGCATCACCAGAGACTATAGGTAGGTCTCTGCTAATACTAAGTAACAGTGTCAGGTGCCGACTATATCATTTACTCAATACTCTCAGAATGCCACATTTTCACTGGACTACTAGTCCCTTGACCCTATACTTAACTGTTCGTTAACTCCTTCCTGTCTTCACTTCCTCCCCCATTAAGTTTGTATTTCAAGATCTACCAGTTCAATGATTCTCTTACAAAAGCCTTAAACTTCCTTGTTTCTCTGTCCAACATACTTGTCTGGCTGGCAAAAATGCTACCTTTGAATGAACCTAATACCTTCCTGACTATACTGTGGAAAACATCACACATTGGGATGGATTGGAACCGTGTCTGGCCATCATCTGGTTATGAAAGCCCATGCAGTGAGAATAAAATGGAGTCAATGAGGCTAGGGCGGACATGACACAGCTGGTCTGGTTGGTTTCGGTCCTAAGTGACCTTCACCTCCTGCTCATGTTGTTTTATAAATTTAGCTCCCACCCTAAAGATGCCCATCTCCAATAGTTTAGGAAACTGACTTTTGAATTAGAAATACTGTAACAGATGATCACTGAGTTGTGCTGGTTGTTATTTAAAATAAGAATTAATGTGGTCTTTTCTTTCAATCTTTATGTATAAAACTGAGATTCTGGAAATGGAAGAACACAACAGTCTTAGAGAGGCTACACTCTCTGTTCTCCAGAATCACCAGCCTTCTGACAGTTCAGCGGACCTATCCCCATCTCTGGGTATTGGCTGATAGTGACAGACGGCCAGACACTCTTTGCCTGCTAACAGTTATACCTCTCTGTACTTTTTCATTTTCCCAATGATTATAAATCTTCCCTTCTCCTAAAACCAGTTAACCCAGTCTCCTTTATCCATCTTGCCTCCTGCTTCCCACTCACAAACTCCTCAATGTGTGGAAACTTCCTGCCAAAGTTACCTATAAACTTTCCTACATCTGTATCCTCTCTTTGTTCCTTACTAGTATAAGAGGAAACATTCTTTGTTTATCTGCCCTATTTCTTTGCTTGTTGTCTGGATCCAATTTTCTCCAGCCTTCTTAAAAACACTATGTTTCTGTTTGTCTCCTATCCTATGTATCAGTCTTCACTGAATTTGTCTCACTCATACTTAAGGATGCTCAAGTTTCATTCATGTTTTAAAAACTCTTTTTGAATCCCAAACTACCTAGGGCCAAGGAAAGAAATACTGGAAACAATTAGGCAGAACAATTCCCAGAATACGTCACACTCTGAATAGCCAAAGTGGAGAAAACTCATATAATATATTGAGTACTTAGAAGGAAATTGACTGCGTATTGGGGCCAAATTAGTCCTAGAATAAAGAATGTCTATTTTTTTTTATAGCAAAACTTAAAGGCACGTCTCAAAAGGATCAATCTGTTTTCAAGCAGCCTGACTGTAATTAAGACAAAGTTCAAAATTATGAGAAAACGAAAGAATTCAGCACCCAACAATGTAAAATCCACAATATCTGGCATTCATTAAAAAAGTACCAAGTGTGCAAGGAAAAAGGAAAATAAAACCCATAATAAGGGGAAAAGTCCATTGATAAAAACTGACCCAGAAGTGACATGGGTGATAGAATTTGTAGCAACGAACAGTAAAAGAGCTATTACCATATAAACAGGCTCCACAGTTGAAGACAATACAAGAAAGCATGAGTAGGTCCCAAAGAGACCCAGATTTAACTTGTAGAGACAAAAAAATACATCGATGATGATAAATGCTCTGGATTGGATTACCGACATAGTAGACACTGCAGAAGAAAAGATTAATGAACCTGAAGATATTACAACTGAATCTATCAAAAATTAGACCAGAGAGAAAACATACAGAAAAAAATTAGGAATAGAGCATATATACTATAAATCAGAGTCTCAGAAAGGGGCCAGCTTGTCAGAGTTAATATATGAAGAAGTAATGGCATAAAAGGCCCCCCAATTTAGTTGAAACTATAAACCCAAAGATCTGAGAAGCATCATAACCCCAATCAGTAAGATTTGATATATGTGATGAACTTACAGCTCCCTGCTTTATCAGCTATTTGTATAGTGGTGTTATAATATGATTTGGGGAATGCAGGAGGCACAGAAACATGGTTAAGGGTAGTAGGGGCAGAAAGGAGGTTGATATTGTGTTTGCTGAATTTACACAACACACTAAAGGCATGAGGTTTTAAAAATACACAGTATGAAGTATTTTACAAATGATTTCTGTATGGGTCCCACTAAGGCAAGAAACATAGCTACACTAGAATCCAGAAGAGGCTGGGGGACTCTCAGTACCACGGATAGTTCCACCACTCAAACAGCTTCTTTCAGTCTTTAATTCCAGAAGGCCAAAACTTATATCTAGCTGCAATACTCAGAAGTTTACACCTGGTAACAATTTTATAGACACCTGGAAAGAGGAAAATTTTAATTATTTGTGACAAAGACTATGTTACATCTGTATAAATGGTCAGTATATGTGTACTTTAGTGAATATCATTCTCAGCATCCATATAATCATTATCATTATTATCACAGACCTCACTGAGAGACTGTTGAGGGATCAATAACCTGCAAAATCTAATAAATCCAAGCAGGGTGACAGGGTGAGGAGTGCATCCTCATAGAGCAGTGGCACATAAGCCTAAGTGGGACAAATAGGGTGTCCACAGAGAGGTGCCCTTGCATGGGGTGTAAGAGCCTTAGCAAGAGAAGAAAGACAACTCATTGAGGCACTGGTAGATGACATCAATGGGTTGTCAGAGCATTCACAGGGGGAGGAGGACATCCATTCGGGGGGGGGGGGGACAGTGCAGGTGTCAGATCCCAAGTAGGGAGTAGAATGTTTCCACAAAAGAGGGGTTTAATGCATCAGAGCCCAAGCAGGGTAAAGCAGGTGTCCTGTGTGGCCTATACAGCCTGTACAGGATGACGACAAGGGGGACAGCTGGGGCATGGGGGTGCATACTGACTGGTAGAGCTATGAGAGGCCAAGCGCAATGAGGACTTTATGTGGGAGGAGAAAAATGACACAAGGAGTTGGAACCCGAGTTCTGGGATGAGGGCGTCTGTAGGGAAGAAGCTATGGCTGCAAGAGAAGATAGGTTACATACAAAGGGACTGAGCAAGGAAGTTAATACATTAAGAATAATAGGAGCCATACTTCTCCACTATTAAAGAAGGTAGTTAAAAATATAAAAACAGAAAAAATTAATACGAACCCTTTGGTGCTGAACTAAAATCAGTAGTCTCTCAATGTGAATGCATGGTTTTCAACACTTGATAGATATAGAAATAAATGTGTAAATATTTTATCAATAGAATAAAAATAATAAAAAGTGCAGTATTTCATAAATCTTGCCTCTGTGATAAAGTGTTATATGTCATTCAAGATACTTAAATGATACGTATCACTCTGATGTAAAGACATCAAAAATTTACATTTTATTTCATATTTTATAACAATTTCTACTGAAGACTATCCATACAAAAAAAGAGAAAATTAAAAAGAAATTGTCCATGCAGAATATTCACAGGGATAACATGGATTATGAAGATAATGAACTGTGAAGTTCCACTAAAAGGAGACCAAATCAAGCTATCCTTAGGGAAAAAATGGGTACAAAGTGACAGTGGTGGTGGTGATGTAGTAAGTGAAAGTAGTAGTGACAATGATATTAATCTTACCAACAACTAATGTTTACTGTTACTGTGTTCTTACTCAGTGCCTGGTACTGTGCTAACTACGCAAATTAAAATCTTTAAACACATTCTCACTAAGCAATTAGGTGATGATTAGCAATGATGATTTCAATTTAAATTTATAAATACCTTGAGTAGTTTCAAATTTCCTTTCTTTTTTTTTTTTTTTTTTTTGAGACAGAGCCTCAAGCTGTCCCCCTGGGTAGAGTGCTGTGGTATCAAAGCTCACAGCAACCTCCAACTCCTGGGCTCAAGCGAGTCTCTTGCCTCTGCCTCCCAAGTAGCTGGGATCACAGGCACCAGCCACAGTCCTTGGCTATTTTTTGGTTGCAGCCATCATTGTTGTTTGGCAGGTCCAGCTGGATTCGAACCCACCACCTTAGGTGTATGTGGCTGGCACCTTAGCCACTTGAGCCACAGGCGCCGAGCCCAAATTTCCTTTCTTAAATTTTAAAATGATAGTAACAATTTTTTTATGCCACAAAACAGACTATCTGAAAATTAGTTCTGATGCAAATTTCAAACGTTACAAATAAGATGCTAACAAATGAAATGGCAAACTATAATTTACGTGTTCATTAAAATATGCATATAGAAGGATATTTCTAAGAATCGTAATGCAACTCCACAGTGAATTCTCTAGTTACTTAACACAATGTTATTAGTATTGTTTTGTATATATTCTCATAGAGCATTAAAAGCAGTTCCCAGGAAATGAAATGTTAATAGCTATAGAAAGAGCAATGATTTTTATTTCACTTTATCACAGCATGCTATTTTGGAACAAATCTTTTAATGCATCCTCATTCCTTCTGTCATTTTACAGTGCAAATTTTAAAACAGTATAGGTAGAAATACACTTGAGGGATAGTTAATGAGCCACATGGCATATTTTCCCTAACTTTCCCAAAAGACCAATAAAGTTAAGGAAATGATGAATTTGCTGGGCATTTTTTTTGTTTGTTTTGTTTTTTGAGAAAGGGTCTTGCTATGTCATCCAGGCTGGAGTGCAGTGGCCTCATCATACTCAATGCAACCTTGATCTTTTGGGCTCAAGTGATCCTCCCTCCTCAGCCTCTGAGAGGGTGGACATCCCCATGCATGGCTAATTTTTCTGTTTTATGTAGTGATCAGGTCTTGCTCTTGCTCATGATGGTTTCCAACTCCTGGTCTCATGTGACCCTCCCACCACAGCCTCCCAAAGTGCTAGGATTACAGGAGTGAGTCACTACCATGCCCAGCCCCAAATCTGTCAGTTTCCATTAAATTTAGTTATACTGTCTTCAGTGCCACCATAAGCTTCATTTAAATAAACTGAATCCAAATAAAATCTGATCTATAATATTCTATGTTCTATATAATGAATACTGATAAAGACTTCTTCATGGTCATAATAACCTTAATTTCTTTTAAAATGCTTTTCATCTTTTTCTGTTCTCAAAATACACCAAGATTCTAATGCATCAAGGAGATAAATAATTTTAATATTTAACAAAATATCTGAAAAGTAAAATTTTGAAAGAAGCTAAAGGCAATGAAATGGTTAACCTCTACTAATGATAAATAATTGCTTCTTTCCATTCATATCTATTTTAAACTGCTCAAAAAAGTCCAGTTCTTACTACAAATAAAGTATTTTAGTTAAAGCTATTTGTATTAAATATAATTTTTAATAGTTTAGTTGGTTGCAATTTGAACAGAGACTTGTCTTAACAAGTCTTATAATAGAGTTTTCCGAATGAATAGTTTCATGTTAAATCTTATGGTCCAGACCCAATAAATGTCTTGGAACTTGGCAATGGCTCATTTTAGTCTTATGGCTATACAGAAAATAAGAGTGAAGAATAAGATACAGAGAGAAGATAGATTCTATAAGGCAATGACAAGCAATGGTGTTTTAAGCAGTTTCCTGTAGAGCTTTGTAAAGATACACATACTCGAGCCCATGATTCAACAAGTCCAAGTAGGGGCCTGACATCTTTATTTTTCAAACTCCCTCTGTCATGCTAGTGTAATCAAGATTGAGAGTCACAGTTTTCAGGACTTAGCTCATGGCCAATTAAGCATATCAGAAAGATACTAATTGTGTGGAATACAGAACTGAAGGTTGTTAAGGGGATGTGCAGAAAAGTCTCCTTAATTCTGATGTAGCATCAAACTGATTAAAATAAGATTTCATCTATAATATGTTCAATCACTAAAGCTTTAGTGAACTTAATTTTCAAGAAATTAAATAAACATTAAGAATACATTAATTAGCTGGTTATCTCACTAGCATCCGATCATCACTTCCTTACAGCAGTGGTACTGTGAACTAAACTCCTTCCCAACTCTCATCTAAGGTGATCTATCACCCAACTCCAGGGCAATAAGCTTATCAGCACAGCTCATTCCTGTAGCTACCATGACTGGTTCTCAGATGGGTATGTCCACTACCTCGATAATATTATTCTGGTTATGCCTGAAGTAAGGCCTACCCTCTGGGTCTTCCATTATGCCATTCTGAGCTGGTATGCTTTCACTTAAAGCCAACAGAATCTTAACTGATGCAAATATTTACTCCATGTAATCTCTAGCTCCTTATGAGTAATGTCAGTTAACTGAATGATAGTGTGGGATTTTCTAAAAAGGAAATGTCTCTTTATATTTTAACTATAATTTGATTTCTACTTATCTATAATTCTACTCCCCTTAATTATTTTTGGAAGCCTAATGAACATACATTGCTAAATATTTAAAAAGGAAACCAAAGACAATGAAAGATGGACAGATCTATAGAAACACAAAAACAGACAAAAATATATCCTCAGAACTTACTGCAAAATATATCACTCAGTTCACTTACTTCCACAATGTTCTCTATGAAAACGTTTTGTATGTAGGCAGCCTTGGCATTTTACTGGATGCAATGCTTCCCAGTGATTCTGATTCAGTGGAGCCAGCACTGAGCCCTGAATCAATCCTGTTCTAAACAGGAGATTCTAATGTAAACAGTTAGTAGAGGTCACTCTGAAAAATTTTGTAGAACAGAGGAGGGTAATGGATCCACTACAGAACAAATATTTTAACTTTTAAATACCGATTTTTTAATGAGTAGCATTTCTAATATAAAATATGAAACAAATATTTTCCCAAGGTAAAAAAAAAAGCCTAAGTTCTTATTAAAAGATGAAAATCGACTGGCATGTAGAAGGGAAAAGAAAAAAATATTGTGAGTTGTAAACTTTTGTTTGCTTTTACAATATAAGATAGCTGTTTACTAGTCAACAGAGCACAATATATAAATCTACCTTGAAAATAATTAATGGTTATATATCAGATCTAATCATCCAATTTTAAATTAAAATAATGTATATTTGGAAAGAGGGAGAAATTAAAGGAGGGATCATTCATTTTACCCAAGCACATTCCTCCAGAAAGGTATTTTAACACAAAAGCATAAATTTGAACTTACAAACTTTAAGGTTATGTAAGCTTGAAGCTTGCTACCACAATTCCTGGTAGTAAGCCAGAGTGAACAGTTGGTTGTCCACTCAACAGCCATTGCCAAAAATCTCTTTATTTCTTGCTGGAAGGGTTCTCCTCCCACTCTGGAGACTATAAATGCCAGGCACTTACAGCAGTCTCTTTGGGAGAGGCCGTGGGCATGTGACCAAATCCTAGTCAATGGAATCTAAGAGGAAGTCTGCTGAAGGTATCAGTAATACAGTGATATACTGTCACCTCCTCTGCCTAATTCCTCAATGAAGGGTCTCCTTATCAATCCCTGAGCTTCCCCATTTCTAGGTTGCTAGAACCACTGTCATGGGAATGAGGGTGAGGATGGGAAATGTTTCTCATTACCCAGTAGAAATAACATTTAAATGGTACTTAAATTCTCCTAGAATCTTCAGGGCTTTGTAATATTTAGCCTTAGTTCAAACTTCCAAACACTGACTTACAAATGAACTTTTGACTCATGAATGAATATGGGAACACAATGCATTAGGTAGGGGCTTACCTGTAAAAATACAGTTTATCATCTTACCCATTCTAAATTCTTCAAGCCCCTGCTCTGAGGAACCTCCTCCCCCAGTCACTAAGGAACAAACATAAGATTATCAATCACCTCTATGGGTGGTGCCTGTGGCTCAAAGGGTAGGGTGCTGGCCCCATATGCCGGAGGTGGCGGGTTCAAACCTAGCCCCGGCCAAAAACTGCAAACAAACAAACAAATGCCTCTACTTTTTGGTATGTAACTAACATAGTTTAGTAAGTTGTTAATAAATTTATCCGAGCTAGAAGATTTTAGGATTGTTAATGAGTTACCATATTTTACAATACATTATAGGGTACAGAAAGATTCAGAAGAGAATGAGGAGAAAATATCCCAGAGAACCAAACCTTAAAAAGAAATGGCAGGGAGCCACACACAGAAAATCCAGTACTTTTTCATAAAATTATTTTGATCATAATATATTTTCAGCAGCATACCAGTGCTGATAAAAAGAGCACTAATTTTAGTTTTCACTTCTAGATCTATTTTACATTTTATTTTTATCCTAAAAGTTACAATCTTGATATTTGAGGGATTCTGAGGGATTTTTAAATCTAATAAAAACAAGTTAACATGGAAATAAAGATATTTTCATATTTTAAACTTGATTCTGTCAAGGTTCCTAGATAATTCCAACCTTTTCTTAGGTGAAATGTAGTATTGTAAGATATAATGATAAAGTATAGAATAGCTAAAGAACAGACTGTGGAGACGGATGGATTTAAATCCCTGCTTTGCAATTCACTAAGCATGTGACCCTCGGCAAGGAAAGCTAACCTTTCTAGCCTGTTTTTTTAAGCCATAAATTGAGGGTAACAGTACCAATACCAGAGGGCATCTGAGTTAATACTCACCAAGTGCTTAAAATTGTACATAGTACATGGAATCACTATTTGGGTTGAAGAAAGAAAATGAATGTTGCTTTTCTTTATCACTTTTTACTAATGTAATTATTCTTAGAAATTATATGTTAAAAACACTTTAACTAGACTCCAACCCTAGTTATAACTAACAAGTGTCTTTTTAGCATGGACTGCCTACATATTAATTTTAAAATCTGAAAAATCTCAGACCTTATCTAATATTAACACTAAAACTTAACTGCGAACTGCATCAGGGTTCAATGAGGGAAAGAGAAACCACTTTGAGTATTTCAAGACAGATTCAATTCAGAAAATTAGTGCTTACAAAATTGTTGGAAGACCTGGAGTAACAGCATATAGGCTGATTCTGTAAGAATGATTCTTAGAACACTGAAAACTGACCCAGTAAAGGAGTTACTACTTTACCAAGAAGGCAGGGAGATACATTAAGAGCTAAAACAAACAAACAAACAAAACAAAAAAACCCAACCTACTCCCTTAGCTTGATCAAGAGATCAGGAAATCATCACTACCATTGCAATTACCTCTTAGTATATTACCTCTAACAGCTGAAACTAGCTATTAGAATGTTACTGGAGAGAGAAAAACATTTTTCCTTAAACTTGCCTGCCTGAAGCAGTAAGAAAATGGCCTCTACTTCACTTTCACCTTGGAAGTCATGCACACATGCATTTAATTGGGTAGACCTGATTAGCATCCAGAAGTCTAGGGGATCTCATGAATATAGTCCTCTGAGACAGAGGAAAGAAACTAGAAAGGGCTTGGAATATTTGCTAGTCAATCAAACATGCCACAGTAACTTTGGGATAATCAAAGTCACTAAAGTATAGTTTTGCCATCTGTAAAATGGGGATAAATGGTACCCACAATAATACCTTAGATTTAAGGAGATTACACAAAGCTTAATACAGTGAAAATAACATTTCCTTGCGATTTTGAAGCCTTAGCTTAACTGTCTTCTAATACCTAGTCTTGTAGTTGAGAAGTCTGATGTCCTTCTAATCTTCACTTATTTTTATGTTGTTTGATCTTTTAGGATCATCTCTTTTACCCCTGGTTCTGAAATTTCACAATGATGTGTCTAGGTCTGGACTTTTCATTTATTGTTCAGGTTCTTTATTTGGAGACTCAAGCCCTTCAGCTTTAGCAAATTTTCTCGTATTTTTAATACAACTTCTTCTACTCTTGTTTTCTTTTCCTTTATAAATCACCTGTTAGTCAAATGATGCTTTTTCTTTGTTTAATATTTCCATCTGTTTCTCTTCTATTCTATTTTCCTTTTTTATTTTCTGAAGATTTTTTTCATCTTTATTTTCTAACTAAGGGGTTAGCAAACTTTTTCTGTAAAGAGCTGGATAGTAAATTCATTGTCTTAATGAGCCATGTGATCGCTGTTGTAATATTCACTCTGCTGTTGTTACTTGAAAGCATTTGTAGAGACAGTATATAAATGCATGGGCATGGCTGTGTTCCAATAAAATTTTCTTTACAAGAATAGGTGGACGAAAATGATTTAAACAAGAATAAAATATTGCTTCTGTTTGCCATTTTTTTCACCTGTAAAGGGTAGGACTCGAGAACAACCTCATTTAATTTTATTGTTCATTAATTATCATCCACCCACTGAAGGGTAGGACAGTAAACAAGAAACACAGTGAATATAACTATTCTACTATTGGAAAACAACAAAGAAGAAAGGGAACTTACCTAGAAACACTAATATAAGTGCTTCTTTAAAGGAAAATATTCTAACTCCACAGCTGTTGGGAATAATGAAGGCTAATGCTTAGGATGTTCATGATCTAGACAGTCCCCAAAGAAATGGTTTTAAAATAATAGTTAACATTTACAACTGAGTATTATTGTATTTCTTTCCTCATGATGTTTTTGTAAAGAACACTATTTTATCCCTCTAGCCCTATTTAATGTATTTTAGAGTGTACCAAATTATACAATATACTGCTCATTTTGACTTACTTATCTGTTATAACTTACTCTACCATAAAATGATCCAGTAGTATTGTCTTTGTTAATCACTTTCAATAATATAACAAACAACCAAAATTGGTATTAATTGCATAAATTAATTGTATAAAATAGTCACAAAGGAAATTAATTGCATAAAATAAAATAAAGCCACAAAGGAAAACAATACTTGCGCTTTAAGACTATTCTTAAATTTTCTGGCTTATTTTGGAAAAAAATTTAAAAACTGCAACAACACACTAAACAGTATAGCTCTGTCCTCGACAGTGTAGACTCACACTTTGATGGTTCAACAAGATGAATCCCAATTAAGTTGCTTGATGTTTTAATTTCCATATTAAATATTTAAAATTCCCAGTTTTTCTTACTCAGTTTTTCTGCATGTTAACAATTTCTTGAGACTTTACATTTAAACTTGACTTTTTTGATACAAAAATAAGAATCTAATTTAAACAAAATATTTTTAAGAACTATTTTAGCCTATTTCACTGAAAGATCTGATAAAAATTCTTCATGTTAAAGTATAGTTATTCCTATCAGGGGTGCTTAAACTATGGCCCGCAGGCCACATGCGGCCTGCCTAGGACATTTATCCGGCTTGCCAGGTGTTTTTGCTGCCACTGCCTGTCCTGCTTAGCAGCCGACTCCTCCCAGGGCCTGCAGTCCGGCCCTCCAATGGTCTGAGGGACAGTGAACTCGCTCCCTGTTTAAAAGGTTTGAGGACTACTGCTAATAAAATGTATTGCAGCCACCTCTGGCTGTGGGGGGGGGGGCATACTCAGAAATATCACTTCAGGGGCACAGGGAGGCAGCAAGAGCCAATGAAGAGGCCGGGAGCAGTGGCAAACTGGCACAGAGGGCAAGTGCTTGCATGCCGGCAGAGGCCAGCTGGTTAGGCTATGTTTTTCAGACATACAAGATTTTTTTTTTTTTTTTTTTTTTTTGGTCTTGGGCACTGCTGGAATTACCTTGGGAGAGTTTGGGCAAGTGAGTGATATTGAACAGCAGCCAGGGGCTTTCGGGAGAGCTGCCAGAAAGGAACAGCCCACAGGGTCCTAGAGTAAAGCTGGTTTTAGCATGCCTGCTAAGGTAGGCAGCCTGGGTGGGGAGACTTGAGCAAAACCCACTTTCCTGGAAAAACCACTGGGTGGCCAAGGGACATTGTTTGGAGAGGTCAAGTCATGTCTATTAAGTAGGCTGATGAGAGCTTCAGGCTCCTAACTCTGTGGGGATTGAGGGCAAAGAAATCAGAAAGACGGGACCAGACGTCCTTAGCAACTAGATAATGACTTCCGCCTGCACCTTACACAGCTGTATCAGTGTCGTGATTAGCATCTCAGTCCCAGAATATCACCTGTTGTCCAGGCAATAAATTGTGCGAGCTCTCTCTCTCTCTCTCTCTCCATATACCTATATTATATATATTTGTACTTTCCTATTTTTTTAAAAAAATTTATTTATAATTTTTCATTGTTTCTTTCTTCAATAGTAAGGGCTCTGTTTCTGCTACAGTCTTTCTGCTCCTTTTATTCTTAAAAAAATTTTCCCTTAAGATTTTTTGTTTACTTTTTTTTGTTGTATTTTTATGTTTACATTTTTACTTTCTTCAATAATAAGGGCTCCATTTTTGTTACCATTTCTCTACCCTTTTTATTCTGTCTTTCCATTTCTGTCCTTTTCTCTCTTTTTATAAAGATTTTTCTACTTATCTTTCCACATAAATTTCTCAAGTAACAACTAAGATATACTCCCCTTATTATTGCTGCATATATAATTTTATTTTCAATTATCTTTATAAATTTTGTGACAATTATTTTTTTCTTTTTTCTGATCTGTTTTATTCTTTGTCAACCTGTATTCCATTTATAAGGCAAAGCCCTACTGTGAGGCCTGGGCTGGGGTGCAGCATTGGCCTGTCTCAAGGAGAACGTCATCCATTGGTCTAAGGGGGTCCTTCTAGCTTTGGCCTTTGGAGGAGTGCTATTGGTAGGTCCCCACTGCAACATACTGTTGTTTTCCTTTTTCTTCTATATTTGGTGGAGGTTGGGTCTTGTTTTTACTCAAGCTGGTAAGGAGATCCAGGCCTTGAAGGACTCACCCATCTCAGCCAGCCAGCCAGAGGATGGGAATTGTAAATGTGAGTAAAAGCACCCTGCTAGGCTCGGCACCCGTAGCTCAGCGGTTAGGGAACTGGCCACATGCACTGGGGCTGGTGGGTTTGAACCTAGGCCTGGCCTGCTAAACAACAACAGCAAACAACAATAAAATAGCCGGGCATTGTGGAGGGTGCCTGTGGTCCCAGCTACTTGGGAGGCTGAGGCAAGAGAATCACTTAAGTCCAAGAGTTTGAGGTTGCTGTGAGCTATGATGCCACAGTACTCTACTGAGGGCATCATAGTGAGACTCTGTCTAAAGAAAACAAAACAAACAAACAAACAAAACCCCCCAAAACACACCCACCCAAACATCACTACTACTCCTGATTCTTCCTGTTTTTTTCTTATCTTCATCAATCTTTCCTTTTCCTTCCCTTTTTTTCTTTACTCTTTCTCTATTTTTCTCCCTTCTCACTCTTCACTCTTCTGTTCCTTTTGGCCCTATACCAAAAGAACACTTCAACACCTAAGTACAGAAACAAGGTAATTTACAAAGAAGGAGGTGAAAGGAAAAATTGAAGGAAGGAAGTGCATATGAAGAAAACACTCACAAAAAGGAACCAACAGAAAAAATCTTGGCAAAACAAAAAACCTGAAAAGAGCATAACCCCCTGAGAGCTATCTCATGACCCCCTAAAGGAACATGAGATAGCTACCACCTATAAAAAGAAATGATAAAAAGGATAGAAAGGGAATTTAAAATATGGATGGTAAAAATATGAAGGAAATTGTGAGAAAGGGAAAAAACCAAAGGATATCCAAAAACAGAACCAAACAAGAGATGAAAGGCATGAAGAATATAGAAAGGATATAATGGAGCTTAAGAAATTGAAGCAGTCAACCAGGAAACTTAAAGATGCAACAGGAAGTATCAGTAACAGATTAGACCATGGAAAAGAAAGAATCTCAGTTGGAGGATAAAGCTCTTGAGCTCACAAGGGAAGTTAAAGAGACAGAACGGAAGAGAAAGAAAATAAAATGTTCACTCAGAGAATTATGGAACTTCACAAAGTGTTTAAACATACAAATTATGGGTATCCCAGGAGGGGAAGAAGATCATCCTGGAAGAAGGGAAGCCCTATTAGAGGTTATCATAAATGAAACTTTCTCAAGCATCACTGAAGATACTGACACACTCCTTTCAGAGGGATATCAAACCTTGGGTCATCTCAATTCAAACAAGTTTCTCCAAGACACATAGTCATGAACCCATCCAAAATCAAGATAAAAGAGAAAATTCTGCAAGCAGCAACGAGTAAGCAACAACTGACCTATGGGGCAGATCCCTCAGGGTGACAGTGGACTTCTCAACTGAAACTTTTCAAGCCAGGAGAGAATGGTCATCTACTTTTAACCTTCTTAATCAAAACAATTTTCATCCCAGAATTCTATATCCTGCTAAGCTAAGCTTTAAAATTAATGGAGAAACCAAATCTTTTACTTATATGCAAACGTTGAAGAAATTTGCCACAAGATGAGCTCTACAGAAAATACTTAGACCTACCCTCCACACTGACCATCATAATGGACCACGAGCAAAGTAAACACGCAGAAACTAAAGGACAAAACCTAGCTTTCACAATGATGCAAAGGATAATAAAACAACGGACTTTCACAAAATAAGATGACTAGAACTCCACCACACTTATTAATTCTCTCAATAAATGCTAATGGTTTGAATTCCCCACTAAAAAGGCACCAGCAGACTGACTGGATTTTTTTAATGCTGTCTACTGGAAACACACCTAGCCTCAAAGAACAAAACAAGACTCAGGGTGAAGGATTGGAAAACTATTTCAGTCAATAAAAATCAGAAGAAAGGAGGGGGGGTTGTGATCTTATTTTTAGATACAAGTGGATTTAAAGATATGAAAGTAAAAAAAAAAAAAAAACCAAAGATGGACACTTCATACTGGTAAAGGGAATAGTACAGCAAGGGGACATTTCAATTCTAAACACATGCACCCAACTTAAATGCTCCCAGATTTATGAAACAGACCTTGATGAGTCTGAGCAATATGGTATCCTATAACACCATCACTAGCCAAGAACTTTAACTCCCCTCTGACACTGGACAGATCCTCTAAACAGAAACTAAACAAAGATACAAGGAACTTGTAAATGTGACCCTAGAACAAATGGGCTAAACAGACATACAGAATACACTACCACAAAGCTAAGGAATACACCTTCTTCTTGTCAGCACAAGGAACATTTTCAAAGACAGATCGTATCTTAGGACTCAGATCAAACCTCGACAAAATTAAAAGAATAGAAATAATACTTTGTATCTTCTCAGACCACACACCAATAAAGGTAGAATTTAACTCCAACAAAAATGTTCACCCCCACACAAAGGTATGGAAACTAAACAACTTTATGCTGAATAACAGTTGGGTTAAAGAGATAAAGGAGGGAATTATTAACTTCCTTGAACATAACAACAATGAAGACACAAGCTACCAAACCTTGGGGGATACTACAAAAGCATCCCTAAAAAGGAAAATTTATTATATTAGAGGCCTACGTCTGAAAAACAGAAAGAGGCCACATAAACAACCTAACGAATCATGTTAAAGAAATGGAAAAAAAAGAAAGAGCAATCCAATCCAAAACCTAGCAGAAGAAAAGAAATAACCAAAATCAAATCAGAAATAAATAAGACTGAAAACAGAAGAATCATTCAGAAAATTAATGAAACAAAAAGTTGGTTCTTTGAAAAGACAAATAAAATTGGTAAACCAGGCGGCACCTGTGGCTCAAAGGAGTAAGACACTGGCCCCATATACTGGAAGTGGTGGGTTCAAACCCAGCCCTGGCCAAAAACTGGAAAAAAAACTGATAAATCACTGGTCAGATTAACTAGAAACAGAAAAGTAAAATCTCTAATAACCTCAATCAGAAATGAAAAGGAGGAAATAACAACTGATGCCACAGAGATACAAGAGCTTATTTTTGACTAGTGTAAAAAACTGCCCAGAAATTTGACAATGTGGAACAAATGGACCAATACCTGGAATAACAGTATCTCCCCAGACTTACCCAAGAATAAACAGATCTTTTGAACAGACCAGTTCAAGTGTTTCCCATGCAGATTGAGGAAACAATAAAAAAGCCCTGACCCATACGGCTTCCATGATGATTCTACCAAACCTTCAAAGATGAGCTTGTAGCTACACTGCAGAACCTATTCCAAAACACTGAGAAGGAAGACACCTTCCTTAACACATTCTATGAAGCAAACATCATCCTGATTCCAAAACCAGGAAAGGATCAAACTAAAAAGGAGAACCAAAGGCCAATTTCACTAATGAATATTGATGCAAAAATATTCAACAAAATCTTAGATAAGAGATTACATAAAAAGATTACATAAGCTATACATAAAAAAAAATCATACTACAGATCAAGCAGACTTCATCCCAAGGATGCAAGGCTGGTTTAACACATACAAATCCATAAATATAATTCATCACATCAACAGAAGCAAAAACAAAGACCTTAATGATTTTCTGAATAGATGTAGAAAAAGCCTTTGATAAAATTCAGCATCCTTTTTCTAACAAGAACACTTAAGAATACAGGGATAGGTGGCATATTTATTAAGCTGACTGACACTATTTATGACAAACCCACAGCTAATATACTGAATAGAGTAAAACTGAAAACTTTTCCACTTAGAACTAGATACAGACAAGAATGTCCTCTATCGCCTCTACTCTTCAACATAGTTCTGGAAGTCTAGCCAATGCAATCAGGTAAGAGAAGGATATAAAAAGCATCCAAATGGGGGGAGAGGAGGTCAAACTCTCACTCTTTGCCAATGATATGATCTTATATTTAGAAAACCCCAGAAAAACTCCAGGAAGTGATCAAGAAATACAGTAATGTCTCAGAGTATAAAATCAATGTCCACAAATCTGTAGCCTTTGCATATGCCAATAACTGCCAAGTTGAGAAGCAAATCAAGGACACAATTCCTTTCATAGTAGCTTCTAAAAAAAAATGAAATAATTAGGAATATACTTAACAAAAACAGTGAAGGATCCTTACAAAGAGGATTATCACACCCTCAGAAAAGAAATAATAGAAGACAATAACAACTGGAAGAACATACCATGCTCCTGGTAGAAAGAATCAACACTGTGAAAATGTCTATTCTACCCAAAGCAATCTACAGATTCAATGCAATCCCCATTAAAATACCAACATCAATCAATACCCACTTATCAGTAGCCTGCATATATGCCAACAATAGTCAAGCTAAGAATAAAATACATACAACGTGTGGGTAGATACCATGTCCCCTGGGTGAGGGGTTCTTTTACAATTAGACCTTTACCTGAAAGTGAAAATAATGTAATCTAAAAATCTGTACCCTCATATTAGTTTGAAATAAAAAAAAAAAACAGAATACCAACATCATACTGTAAAAAACTGGAAAAAATAGTACTTCATTTTGTATGAAACCAGAAAAAACCTGTACACCTAAGGCAATTCTTAGTAATAAAAATGAACCCAGAGGCATCACTCTACCGGACTTCAGGTTTTAAGTCCTCAGTGATCAAAACAGCATGGTATTAAAGCTGGGCATTGTGGCAGGTGCCTATAGTCCCAGCTACTTGGGAGGCTGAGGAAGAGAATCGTGTAAGCCCAAGAGAGGTTGCGGTGAGCTGTAATGCCATGGCACTTTACAAGGGGGGTGACAAAGTGAGACTCTGTCTCAAAATAAATAAATAAATACACCATGGTATTGGCACAAACACAGAGACACAGACATATGGAACAGAACAGAAAACCAAGAGATGAATCCAGTCTCTAGTTGTATACAGAAAGTTGTAAAACAAGCCTAACAAGCACTAGGCTTACACACCTATGCTGAGGGAAAGGCCACGAAGAGTCAGCAGTAAGTTACAAACAGTACCTGCAGAATTGATTTATATGTGCTTATAGTGATATAAAGGTACTTGCTAGAGACTCCACAGATTGGTAAAGAACATCCCAAAATAAAAGTAGATTTATAGAATGTTATCTGACTATATGAGTATTTACTTCAACCTAAAAAGTGATCTTACACACTTGATATTGAGTCTCACTTTCTGGATGCATAGAACCTTTTTTGTCAAGAGCCAGAGAGTAAATGTTTTAGATCTTGTGGGCTGTATTAGTTTTCCACTGCTGTGCATTAAATTACTAAAATGGTTGGCACCTATGGCTCAGTGAGTAGGGCACCGTCTCCATATACCTAGGGTAGTAGGTTTGAACTTAGCCCCAAACTGCAACAACAACAACAAAAATAGCCAGGCATTGTGGTGAGCACCTGTAGTCCTAGCTACCTGGGAAGCTGGGGCAAGAGCAGGCGTCCTCAAACTACGGCCCACGGGCTACATGCAGCCAGCCTAGGACATTTATCCGGCCCATCGGGTGTTTTTGCCACCGCTGACTGTCCTGCTTAGCAGCTGACTTGTCCCAGGGCCCGCAGTCTGGCCCTTCAACAGTCTGAGGGATAGTGAGCTGGCCTCCTGTTTAAAAAGTCTGAGGACCTCTGGGCAAGAGAATCACCTATGCCCAAGAGCTAGAGGTTGCTGTGAGCTGTAATACCACAGCACCCTACCAAGGGCGACAAAGTAAGACTCTGTGTCTAAAAGAAATAAAAATAAAAATAATGAATAAATAAATAAATAAATTACTACAAACACAGACACAACAACACCCATTCATCACCTCACAGTTTCTGTAGTTCACAATGCTGGGTGGGCTCAACTGGGTTTTCTGCTAAGGATACAGAATGAAATCAAGGTATTGGCTCAGCAGGACCCCTATCTGAAGGTTCTATTAAATAATATACTTCCAAGGTCCTTCAGGTAATTGGCTGAGTTCAGTTCCTTGCAATTGTATGACTTTTGCAATTGCAAATGTATCAAAAAGATGAAGTCCCCATCTTATTGCCTGTGGTTGGCCAGAAGTCACTCCGAGCTCTATGGGGTCACTTTCAGGTTCTAAAATGCAGCTTCTTCCACCTTGGTGATGGAGAACATACTTCATGTCAAATTACCTTCATGTTTTGAACCCTTCTGACTATTTCTACTGGCCAGAGAAAACTTTCTGTTTGTTTTTGTTTGTTTGTTTTGTTTTATTGTTTTTTGTTTTAGTCAGAGCCTTAAGCTGTCCCCCAGTAGAGTGCCATGGCATCACAGCTCACAGCAACCTCCAACTCCTGGGCTCAAGTGAGTCTCCTGCCTCAGCCTCCCAAGTAGCTGGGACCACAGGCACCCGCCACAATGCCTGGCTATTTTTTTTTTTTTTTGGTTGCAGCCGTCATTGTTGTTTGGCGGCCTGGGCTGGATTTGAACTCGCCAGCTCAGGTGCATGTGGCTGGCGCCTTAGCCACTTGAGCCACAAGCACTGAGGTAAAACCTTCTGTTTTTAAAGGGCTTATAAGATCAGGTTAGGCCCACAAAGATAATTTCCCGATCTTTAGGTCAACAAATTAGTAATCAAAATCTTATCCACAAAATCCCTTTGCCAATGTAACATAACCAATCTCAGTAGTAACACCAGAAAACATAGCCATGAGGGCATCTTAAAATTCTGCCTACCACAGGGCCATATAAATACTTATCTTTGTTGTTTTTGTTAAGTAACCCTTTAAAAATGTAAAAAATATTTTCACATTTCAGGCCTCGCAAAAATAGGTTACACATCAGATTTGACTCATAAGCCATAGCTTGCCAACACTAGTCAAGACCAGTACCTGCAGTGCTTGTTAGAATATACTTTGCTGGGCCACACCCTCAGAGCTGTTTTATTCAGTAAGTTTGGAAGAGGGATTGAAAATTCGCACTTTTAATAAGTTCCTAAATGATGCTGATGTTGCTGGTTCAGGCACTACATTTTGAGAATCATCTGTCTATTGGAAACTAAGGGCCTGCAGCTCATCTATCAATTTAGAGTCTTATTCCAGAATGAAACACAACACATCTTTATCAAATACCACCTTCGCCGAATAACAACTCACCAAAAGCTATAGTAGACCCTCCAGAGTTGACCACCTCCTTAAGGTAACCTAATTTGCACAGACTGGACATGTACTACATGTACGCATCAGTACAGGAGGTCTGGTCCCTAATGTTGACCACCTCTCTATGTTGACCAGTTTGTTACAGTACCTTGGATGGTCAACTTACAGAAGTTCTACTATGCATGATTTATTTAAACCTAGGATCTAATTAAGATTTCTAGACTCCATGTGAAAACCCCACACTGTACCCTAGAAGTGCATTAATGTACATAGTTACCATTCAATAAAAAAAAAAAAAAGAAAAAAAAAGATTTCTAGACTCTGAGAAGGGAATAACATGTAGGTAGCCTCATTATTTCCATAGCTAGCCACTCTGAACAGATTAGGTAATTAAGTATTGTTTGTACAGGCAGGGTTATGTGTATGTTTGTATGCCTGGGAGAGAAAGAATAAGGTCTCATTATTAATAAGTAAATAAATAAATCTAGTAATATTAATATATGTAACAAGTTGAATGAGAAATAAAACTGGAATAAAGGCTATTATAGGCAACTGTTATAAGGAACAATACAGTACCAAAAATGCATGTGAGAAAGTAATCAAGGTTATACTTGAAGAAACAGTGCCATAAGAACAAAGCTGAGTATAAGAAAAAAGTTGAAGTTAGGACAGGGATATATCATGGTAGGGAGGGCAATGAAAATATTCTATAGAGGCTATTGAAGATAGTCTAAGAAAGGACTAATTCAAATAAATATTAAATTATATGGTTACTTTAGGGTTCTTACTTGAAAATATCAAAAGCTAACTGACTCATAAAGTAGAACCACACTTATTAAAGGAATGAGGATGAACAGAGAGTCACATTAAAGGCTACCATTCTTAAGAATAAAGTCTAAAATGGTAGTGCAGAACTGGTCTGGTGAGGAAACTCTGTTGCTGTTCCCACTGGACTCATGTGGTCAAAGAATTTTCTTTATTGCAACTGTTACTGGCCTAACACCAATATCATGTCTGCATCAGGAAAGCTGTTTTAGAGTTATTGTTGCCTCTAGACATCACATGTGTCCACCACCAACTTCATGGAAAACACATATAGTGCAGTGTCTACTTCTTTGTCTACAGTGAGGTTTCTTGAAAAAGAATATGAGTGGTAGAATTTAGGTGACATAGCTCATACCCAACCTACCAGTGAGAACAGGAAAGTCAATTTTATAGCTTGAGGCAGATAGGCTCCTCCAGACATTACAAAGTTGTTGAAAAGGTATGAAACAGTGAGAAAACATAATAAAAGTCCACCACAAAATGTCATATATTAAGCATACAAAACTCATCTAAAATTCACCCATCTCTGTTCTTACCTAAATTCCTCCTCTCTCTATATAAGTAGAATCAAAAAATATCAGATATCGTTGGGACCTTAAGATTAATCTAAAGATTATTTTCTCATTTGACTAATGAGAAACCTAATGCCAAATCAGAGAAATTTACACAGCTTGTTTGTAGAAAAAATTCATGCTTTTCAACTCTTAGTATATTTTGTATCATGCAATCAAGGAGGCATACTTCAAACTCCATCTTTGTCTTAATGTTAAATTTTAGTCTTACCTTCAGGGAAACTTATTGTTTAGTCCCCAGAAAGTCAATTTGGCGATAACTAGTGTTTTTTTCCTCTCAATGTATTGATTCAATCAGTTCCTGAAAAACTAACTATGAAACTAAAAAGTTGTATGCAAAATTCAACTTTTCTATTACACCCATGAAAATAAACTATAAACTTAAAAGATATTTACATTGTAGTTTGTAAATTCTTTGGCTATATAGAAACTTTCCCTTGCCCAAAGGCTAATATTCTTCCAACAAAGACAATGTTAAGTAATTATTCAAAAGCTACTAGAATGTTTAATTACATCTCTTACACAAATATTATCTTATAAAATTAAAGCCAAATTATCCAAGTAAACTACGATCATGAGATTTTTCCATATAATTAATATTAAAACTTAAAGAGAATATATATGTACTATTGCTATTATATTTTTTACTACAAGATGACTGATAGGCAGAATTACCATGTTTCCCTGAAAATAAGACCTACCCCCAAAATATGCCCTGGCAGGATTTCTATGCCTTTGTTAAATATAAATGCCCTACCCTAATAATAAGACCTAGTGATAGGTGTGGCTATGCATTTCAGCATGGACAGGAAGACATCCCCTGAAAATAAGCCCTAGTGTGTCTTCTTGAGAAAAAATAAATATAAGAGAGTGCCTTATTTTCAGGGAAACATGGTATGAGTATTACCCTCACAATTTTGGTGTGCCAGGTTGTTTTTGGCATAACAGCCAAAACAAGCAATGGGATTTGGAGAGGGTGGAGAAAGAAGAAAAACAAGAGGGAGGAACAATTAGATACACAACCTACTGAATTTGAGAAGTATATAGAAGCAGAGAAAAAAATTCTCTCAGAGCAGAAGATAGATTTATTTACATTTAAATGTTAGGTCTTAAAAGCTGTTTATTTATTACATTTTCATTTTAGTGAAGACGTCTCAGAAATTTAATGTGCTGGCTGGCAAAAAAAAGTTTGACCAACGTATGTAATACAGATGCATATAAACATTATTTAGTCTGACCAGAGATAAGACCACTTTATTTTCTATGGCTTCATTTTCTTTGTGAAATGAATATAATTAAAACTGAATTGGGAAAAGGTAATTTAAAGTAAATAAAGCAATACAAAATACATACCTCTTGATGATACAGTTTCTCTTCTAACTTAAATCGGTTATTTCTATGTATTTTCCACAGAGTAACTAGTGATCACTCAGAACAAATAATGAGAAAAGTTTAAAAACCATGTCACTAATCAAAGATTCTTCACTTTTATGAAAAATCTGTCATTTTCCCCTTGAAATAGTGCCTACACTTTATTTTTTCTCTCCTTTTATAAACTACTGATACCATTTTAAAAAGGCATTTCCCCAAACTTGTAATCCTGAAAATTTTAAAGAATAGTATGTTATTAATTTTTCCAGTAAAGATTAAATATTATCCTATAAACCCATGTGATTTACCATCATCTTTTTGTTTTTAAAGATGCTAAAAACATCTAATTAAAATGGTATGGTTCAATTTATTCAAAGGTCCTACAAGATCAAATGCTGCCTGGTGTATCTACAATGAGACCCTAGACTTGGACTTAAGCTTATACATTTAAAAGCTTAAAATAAACCTATACATTTTGAATCATGGGAATTTGGGGGGGAAATTCTGAAATATGATATCTTTATTTTAAAATATGAATCTATTCTACAATCTATATATTTATATCTTAAAATGTTTTTTATTCAATGTAATAGAGAGGAACAAATATAAATCGTAATTTACACTTCTAGCATATCACAGATTTTTTCATAACCTAAATAACTATGTGGCATAATGCATCTCCCTGGTAAAAATAAACAATGCAGACATTTCTCTCCTGTGAGTTGCAATGCCTTGTGGGAATTCAGCTAAAAATATGGAAAGAGATTTGCAGGTGATTATAGTCTGGAGGAAAAATGAGAAAAGAAGGAACCAGCTCAAAGTATTAAGCTTAAGCGTTCTCTTAGATATACTTCAAAATCTTTTTAAAAGAATAGAAAGTATAATCAGGTTAGTTTTTTGTTTTTGTTTTTTTAGCTTTCAAAATAATGTCACAGCAGTGTTAGAGAGATAACCAGTCATGACCTAGGCAGCAGCACATATTTTGTATAAGAAAATTTCTGCAACATATAGAAAGTAAGATATAGGACTAGATAGTTCTTAACATATTATATAGTTTTATCCTGGAAATAAAATAATAAATTCTGTAAGGAGTTTGG
Source organism: Galagoides demidoff (assembly GCA_963574575.1). Taxonomy (NCBI): domain Eukaryota; kingdom Metazoa; phylum Chordata; class Mammalia; order Primates; family Galagidae; genus Galagoides; species Galagoides demidoff. The sequence goes on along the minus strand of CAUYQV010013196.1, from coordinate 14,508 downwards.
ATGATGTCATAATCAACCATTTAAAAACTGTTCAACAAAGGATGAAATATGTAAGACCCTGGGCTAGAACTTTGTGGAGAAAATAAAATACATAAAATAAATCATGAATCATCCTCAGAAAAAATTTTTATAGATAAAATTATACCTACCTATCCAGGGCTTAGAAATTTTTGCAAAGGTATGCTTATTATGTAAAAAATAGACTGAGAAAGTTGTTGAGTTGATCATAGATTTTTAAAATGTGTATTTATATATCACGAACTTAAGTTGTATTTAGGCCCTTGATGAGATACTCACAGAATGATTGTAAGAAGGTTCCAATATCACAGGCAATGACATTTTCCCTTGAAGATTCAATTTTGTTAAATAAAAAATCTTTTCCCCCACAATCTTTTCTTTTTTCATGCGATGTACACCATACAGTCTAAACCGAACTGCATAATTTCCAATCATCTCAGATTCAACATGATTAAATTTAAATGTTTCTGTGAAGACAGGGCATGGTCCTCTCTGGATGCTGGTTTTTGCTCTCTGTTTCTTTATAGGTAGAAGAACAAGGTGTACTTGCCATGAGTTGCCACCTGTCCTGTTATAAGTTGGGATGTCTGTGACAGCTGTCACTGTTACCAGAAGCTTCTGTTCTTGTGAGTCATAGTCAAAAGTCACATCCAGTGTACCATATTTAGCTTCTGGCTCAGGATCAAAAGGTTTAGGAAGCTGTGAAGATGATCCTTGAGCTGACATATCCTAAGAAAAGCAAATTTAAATGTTTTCAGTCTTTAACTCTATTCTTTAATCTAACATGTAAATAAATACTTGATATTTCTTTACAAGGATATAAAAAACAATTTTCATTTGGTGCCAAAAGGAAAGTAATACAAATAATAGTTAACAAAATCAACTACAATCAAGAGCTACCCTACAGGACCAGAAAAGTATAGCTGTAAATTAAACTCAAAAACATTATCATGGACACATTTAGAATTTAATATTTGTCATCACAATTTTTAGAAAGTTAAATATGTTTTTATAAATGAGAATTAAAAACATATACTTTAATGTATATCTCTGTTTCTTCTAATAAAACTACTAAATTTTACTTTCAACATTATAAACAATAAAATAGACACTTCAATATTACTCTAAAGAGAAAGGGAACATAAAAGTATAATACTATTGAAAAATTTGGCTCCATTTTCAGGGTTTGTTCTAAAAATTTCCCATATGTAATATAATATAAAGGTATTTAGACTTAAAAAAATCAGTAAAAATGTGAAGTATGAAAGTAGAAACATAAAGGCCTTAAGGTATTCACAGCTAAATATTTACTCAGCACATATCTATGAAGACTGTATTTACCTCACAGTAAGTTAAGCTGTATTTACTTTGATTTTTAACCAGAATTAAAAACAATATATTTTCTAATATCAATTACTATCGAGAATGGTAGTATATACATTTCAAACATTTAAGAAAGATTAACACAGTACATTTTTACTGTGAAATTAAAGAGAAACTGTACCCATTTCACCTAGAATTATCGCAAATTCCAGACAGTGTAAGTACAACATAATGAGGGTTTCAGCTAGTCATGCCAATGCCAAACCCAGATCCCTGACGTTTTAACTATACTTCTTTGCCCCTTCTGATACTTTAATAAATCTTAAATGATTTTCAATTTAAACTGTGGACCAATTTTAAAAATTTGTATAATTTTCTAAACTTTGATTTAGAGCCCACTGTGGCAGTGAATACTAAACTTCAGTCTTTACTTTTCCATTTACTAAAAAAATACTCCCTCAGTTTTAGCCGGAAACATAAGAGAATATACTTCAGAGCCTTTCTTACAGCTAATAAATATGACTATGTGACTTAGCTGTGGCCAAAGGCAGGCAAACGTAATTTATGTGTAAAACATCCAGATCAGGTTTATATAAGAAATTCTCTCTCTCTCCCCACAAGCAAATACATAGAAAGGATAGCTGGGTCAGTCAGCTGAGACCATGTGGACTAAGACAATAATACCCTATGGGATGACAGAGTAACAGAAGAGAAGAAAGTGGGCTCCCGAATGATGCTGTAGAGCAAAGCCACCTACTCACCCGGGGACTGTAGTTAAACAAAAGAGAACTAAGTTTCTGTGTTTCTTAGCTATAGTATTTGATGGTAGTGGGGTCTCTTTGTTACAGCGGCTTAACATGTACTCTAATTATTGCACTTACTCTCTGCTAGGCTCTACCTTAGCTTGGGAGAGTTCTTCCTTTTGCAGAAGAGAATGAAAAGGACATGAGTCTTTGATTTTATAAATCTTACATGCTAGTTGGTATCATATATGGAAAAAATGATAAATGAGGAGAAACACTTGTATAGAAGGAGCAAACTCTCACAGGTTTCATTTTTTAAATGCAGTATAAGAAAACCAAGGTAAATGTATTCTTACTGTGTTTAAAAGGCACACACAATTCAGAGCAAAATATTTTAATGTATACCACTTCATCATTGGTAACTGAAGGTTATTATTTAATTATTATATGGGTTTGGTATTTTAATTAAATAATTTCTAAAACAGTGTCATGATGGCTAAGATTTTCTGTCATAAATTTTTATAAGGTCCTAGATAGTTGTTTCTGAATTTTATTTCTCTTGGTGCCTCCCTAATTTATTTATTTCTGAGCATATTAATAATTATTGTAAAACCCAAGTTTAAAAGGGTGGGGCCTTTACAGACAAAAGCTACTACATGCTTTTTGCCAATAGGAAATAAGAAAATAATCCTTCCTTTCAAGGTGTCTGAATCAAATTTTAAAAAGCCTTTAGCTAGCAACAAGCCATCAATAGTGTATGAATTCCTTGCCATGGAATTCTTGTGACTCCTCTTCTTCTCTCTTGGTTCCATCATGTATGTGGATAGGTTCTAAGATAGCTTTAGCTTGTATTAAACCAAGGGAAAGTAAAAATTTTCTACTTGACATATAATACCTATTACAAAGATGCAAAATTAATTTGAAAAAAGTAAATTTTATACTAACATAGGCTATCAGCATTCCCCATCTAAATTTTTACATAATATGCACTGCTATATTGTTTGAGTATATTCAGTGTTGCTATAGAAGACACAAACAAGCAGGAAGGAGGAAATTCCAAAGAAAAGTATACAGATAGCACGTTAGCAGCTTCTGAAACACAGGCAAAACTCAGTGTGTGTAAAACTACAGATAATGAGAAAGGAAGCAGCTTGTGAGACGTAGGCTGAATTCAGACTATACATTAAATACAGACAGTATCCCAAAGATAGATATCCCAAAGATAGATGGACTAAATACAAAATTCAATGTGACAAATAAGTGTCACCTATAGAACGAGATGAAAAGCCCATGCTGTAACATCCATGCAGCTCTGGCTGACAGCGTTGTCACCCATGTTCTACTTAAGGAATTCAGACAGGGGATAAAACTACCATCTGCCTCGTAGGCTAATTAGCAAGTTTTAGTGGTGGCCAGGTATGCTTACCCCTACATCTCTCCCATAAACAAGTGTGCACTGCTGGCTCTTGGTACTCTTGTTTAAGTCTCAATTCCAGTCCTTGCTACCACATCATACATAGGGATACTGACAGAACAGAGACAGCGAGACAGGATGTATGAGAAACTGTATCATACATAGGGATCATACAGAGGGATACTGATAGAACAGAGACAGTGAGACAGGGTGTATGGGAAACTGTATAAACCAGGACTCACACAGTGTGGTCTTGCTACTGAGACATCCTACTGGCATCCTGTCTCTAGGAGTGTTAACTTATCTTATCTTGCTCCTCATAGTTCTTGTCTTGTGTTTAAACCAGACTCATTAACATACACACACGCATAATCTGAGCACTTTGTGATTCCTCTCAGAGAGCTTGCCTGGTGATATACTTGCAGGGTACCATTTCACCAAAGTATTTTCCCACACAACAATTTAGTTCAAGAAGCATAATACAATATAGTATTATTTTGTAATTTGTAACAAAGTATTTTGTAACAAAGTATTTAACAGTACTTTGTTAAAAGTACTGTTTTTGAGTCAAATAGACCTGGAATTACAGTTCCACTATTTAAGAACTTCCTCTACTTGGGCTAATAAATAGCTTAACACTCTGAATCTTAAAATTTTCATTCATAAAATGAAATGAATAACTTCCTGAAGACATGGTTGTTAAAATTAAATGAGCTAACCATGTATAAGCGCACACCAAAATTCCTAGCACAACTAGTAATAGTTGCTATTATTATTAACTTCATAATCCAGGTTTCATTGTTAATTTGTTAGCCATCCATACAGTTTGCAAAGCTACAAAGCAGCTGTCTCAAATTGGTTTAGGTGATAGAACACAAAGAAACATAAAAATCATAAAATACTAATATATTAAACTTAAAATATCAACGGAGAATTCTCTTCTAGATTAGGTAATACTAGAAATAACAGACCTGAAGTGCTTCTGAAAATATAGGAAAAAAAACCCCCAAATTAAGGAAATTCTATCCACAGCTTAACTGTTGTGTATCCTGGAAAACTACCTCTGTTACTTAATTTTGGCTGCAGATCAGAAAATTCACCTTTTAAGAATGTGGACATAGTACAGTATTACTGAATGTTGCCTGGAAAAAAGTTACAAAAACTTGCAGTCTAAATAAAACTTGAAAAAAAAGTAAATCCTAAAAATAAATACTACCTTATGAAAATCTCTAGATTACCTTAATAGATTTCATCACTATGGAAAGAATAAAACATTTTTAGAACACGGCAATACATCAAACTTGCAACACAATTATTTTTCTTGTAATTTCCACATTTCTGCTCCCAAAAAGTCCTTAAAACTCAACCAACCAGGGCGGCACCTGCAGCTCAAAGGAGTAGGGCACTGGCCCCATATGCCGGAGGTGGTGGGTTCAAACCCAACCCTGGCCAAAAACTGCCAAAAAAAAAATCAATAAAATCAATTCTTTTTACCAAGAGGAGAAGCAAAGGATTATCACCCTCCAAATAACATTCATTTTTGAACCTTAGTTTATGTGCTTTTACTTACTTCAGGGCTCAGGACTGCAGTGCTATCACTTGGGACATCTTCTTCATATCCTTTATTATGAAAACTTCCTATTTCATGACCTGCGCTTCCTTCACTTGGGCACTTGTTATACGAACATCTTGGACTGTTGCTGCAGTGGGAATATTCACATTTACCATCCCCAATTTCTGAGGGTGTACAGGAAAGATGGGGAGACCCACTGTCATCTTGATAGGGTGGTGGCTGCAGTTCATCCAGTGGGGGCGTTCTTCTCATTCTCTGAATGCAGTTTCCTGATAAGGAGTAAGAATCTGGTCACTGTCGCCAATTAGCCCCAACATGCAGTTCAGTTATTATAAATAACTTAAAAACCTGTATTAAAGAATCTGTGCCAATATAACTATTGTATTGACTAACGGGCTCTCTTTTCCCTAGTTCAATCAGAAATAAAATCATCTGGTTCCCCAATCTCCTCTCCTCCTGCATAATAAAATTAGGAAAAATAAAAGTCAAATGCTAAGAGAGATCTTGTTATAGATCATAAAAATGAGTGTGGCAAGTATCACTTCAATAGCTAATTTATGTAGTTCTCTCTCACAAAAATCCTTTAGCATACATACTTTATTCCCTTTTGATCTGTGGCCTCTCTAGCAAATGGAATAAAAATATGGTAGGTTAAAAAAACATAAAAACCTCATTATCTATTTTCCTCAGTTACTGAGATGAACTTAAAGTAGCATTCAGCTAGCAATGTCAGAACTGTTTTTCTATGTCTATCCTGGATCCAGAATTCTAAAATGAGGTACACTGTTAATCAGGCCCCATCTCTGTTTGCTAAGCTCTGTCAATCAGCAAAGCCTGGAAGCTGTACTCTGTCTCTTTTCACGTATGCTCTGTCCCACTCCGCATCTGTATTCCTTCTAAAGCACGATTTCACTTTGGCTACAGAAAGCATCACCTCTAGCAGAAAAGCACATTTTCTTTCACCGTTAAATTGTCCTTTTAATTTTTACCTCAATGACTTTTGCAATCATTGAGAATAAACATATCTAAACAGGATGGAGCTGAAGGCTGGAGGCATAAAGAAATAGAGTCCAGTACATAATTTAAGAACAGTTAAGTCTATGCAGATAAATCCTTAATCCATATCAGATATTAAACTTAAACACTGTTTATTTTCTTTGAATGAACTGTGTTATCTCCTTTCTCAGAAGGGACGCTGAAAAGGGTGGTTTTATCATAATTGGTATAGAGTTCAGTTTAATAGTTCCTGTGTTCTTGCTAAGAGAGAAGCTTTAAGAATTATGAGCTTCACTTAAAAATTACCACAATGAAAATAAATTAAAAACTTAAAAAAAACACAATGCCTGGCTTAAATGAAAAATAATAATTTGTATAAACTTAACACAAATGTACATGTTTATCAGAAGTCCGAATTTTGGTAAAAATCTGTACATTCTCAGTATAGACATAACCATCAATCGTTTCCCAAATGTTTTCTGTCCGTGGTTGGTTGAATCCACGGACTCAGAACATGTGGATACAGAGGGCTGGCTGTACTAACTTAAGCCTATAAAACATAAGCAAAAAGTGAAAATGTTACTGAATTAACACAGTTGAAGCTAAATTAAAGATAGACTAGACCCCTGCAAGTAGTAGCCCAAAGCCTACAACATCCCAGAATAACAGACAAGTGGCTTTACCTGATTGTCTAGCACAGTGGTGCTCAACCTTCCTAACGCCGCGACCCTTTAATACAGTTCCTCAATGTTGTGGTGACCCCCAACCACAAAATTATTTTCCTTGCTACTTCGTAACTGTAATTTTGCTACTATTATAAATAGTAATGTAAATGTCTGATATGCAGGATGTATTTAGGTGACCCCTGTGAAAGGGTTGTTCAAATGGGTCGCAACCCACAGGTTGAGAACCACTGGTCTAGCATAATCCATTTATGTAGGGTAGGTAAGGATGGGTGGCTGGCACAGTTGTTAGGCTAACTTGACCCCATTCATAACCTCTTTGTTGCCCAAGGAGCATTCCAATTAGGGGTTGCTAATGAGATCTATGCAGAAGATTTCAGTGTAGGGCTTCTGGGAAAGCTTTTGTTTTCCTGACAAAAGCGAGCTGAGTCAACCCGAATGCCCCTTTGTCCCTTCCCCTTCCCTTTCCTACTACTTGGAAGTGTAGCAGCCACCTTCTGTCCAGCAGTGACAAACATGTGTCGACAAAGGATGGAGAAGCAGAAAAATGGAGTCTGGGTACTTGAAATTACTAAGTAGCTGTCTCCAAAAGTCTTGATATCTGAGATAAATAATTCCTGATTATTAAGAAAAACAAACCCCAATAGATTTTCTATTGTTTCTAAATACATTCTCAACTGATAGTTTTTTAAATCATTAAACCAACATCGCTTTTTCTTTTAAAAATATATATTTAAGCACCCATTGTATTAATTTAAATAATAATTCCTAAATACATGAAGTCAATTAAAAATTTCCCAGTGTGGTGGTTCTAGAAGTTAGCATACCTTATTTTCCTTTACCTTTTATCGTAGAAGCGACGTGGTCTTTCCTAAAGTCTCTGAGCATATTACCTCAGAGATCTAATTGCACAAAACTGGGTTACATGCCTATTCTTAAACCCACCACTGGTAGGAAAAATGGTATTACAGTAATTGGCTCAGATCAGTCAGTCAGTAAAATCTGAAGCTGGGCATGGGGTCAGCTTCTCTGTTCACATATCTATATAGAAAAGAGTTGATACTTGAGCAATGCAGGGTCCAGGAGTGAGGATGAAAAAGAAAGGGTATTGGCTGGAAAACAAACACGATTCAGTTTTTGCCTTCCTTATCCTTCAAATTGGCAATCTGACCTCAGTTTTCATCTTGATTATTTTTTCTCTCTTATTTTCTTTCCCCCTCAATGAGGGGGATTATTATTATTTTATTATTATTATATTACTAATTATTATTATTTTATTCCCCCTCAATGAGGGATTATTATAGCTGTTCTGTTATAATAATCTTTTTCTGAAGATCCTTTTGATGTACCAGCACAGTGTAATTTCTGCCTGGTAATAATGTTATACCTTAATTTCTCTGGTTTACTTTTTTTTGTTTTGCAGTTTTGCCTGGGGCTAGGCTTGAACCTGCCACCCCCAGTATATGGGGCCGACAACCTACTCCTTGAGCCACAGGTGCCTCCCTGGTTTACTTTTTCAAATTAGGTCCCTGCATACCTGCCAGCCAACTATTGTATTTCCTCAGCTGAGCTCCATTCATGTGGCTCTTGTTTAGATTTAGTGTAGCTTGTTCCAGAGACCAAGGCACAAGTTCTATATAATAGGTTTGTGATGTTTAAAGATGTTTAAGGAGGCTGAATGGACAGACCTCACTACTGTTTTCTAGATTTGATAGAAACAATGTTAAAGCTGTGTTGAGTTGGAATATATAATTTATTTTAGCCGCATCATATCCACTAGTTTTGAAAATAATAATACCACTCATTTATCTTTACCTTCCATTTTACTTTTATATTTTAGTTTTTATTTTTATTTTATTTATTTATTTATTTATTTTTTTGAGACAGAGCCTCAAGCTATCCCCGAGTAGAGTGCCATGGCATCACAGCTCACAGCAACCTCCAACTCCTGAGCTCAAGCGAGTCGCCTGCCTCCGCCTCCCAAGTAGCTGGGACCACAGGCGCCCGCCACAACACCCGGCCGTTTTTTGGTTGCATCATTGTTGTTTGGCGGGCCCGGGTTGGGGATTCGAACCCGCCACCTTAGGTGTACATGGCTGGTGCCCTAGCCAATTGAGCCACAGGTGCCGAGCCTATATTTTAGTTTTTAAAATGAAAAACTGGCAAATGTAGGAAGAATAAAAATTTCCTTAAAAATATATAGTTACAAAGATTTCTACTTTTAAACTTTTGCAACAATCTCTTTTTATCCTAATTGGCAACTACTTTATGTGGTCTCTACAGCACAGGCAGTATAGTCTATATACTATTTATATGGTGCCTATACGGTATAGCATTGAGATAGGAAAAATTTTAAGACAATTGTTTTTATAAAGTAACATAATTTGTAGTATTATTGTTAAATTACCTTATAAACATCAACCTTAGAAATAAATATCTACTGGGATTATCAAATACTAAAATGCTGATGCCCTCCCATTATCTTAGTTCAGGGGTATTCAGTCTTTCTTTCTGCTGCACGTTGGAATAAGAGTTGTTCTGGGACACACAGTAAATATACAAACACTTATGAAAGCTGATTAGCAAATAATGTGTACTTTCTTTGATATATGACCCCACAGATAAAGAAAAAAAGTCCTCATGAAATCAGCATGCCACACGTTGGACACCCCTGCTTTATTCTTGCTTTATTACCTAATTTCATATCCTTCTTTTTATGGAAATGGTACATCCATAAAAGGATTTAGGCATGGATATGTTTTAAGTATTTTAATTTACTATCTGTATATTGCATAGCACTTACAAAACAAGAGAAAGGATTTTCTTACCCTAGGAAAAATACCATGCATACAGACACAGAATAGACCTCTAGCACGTAACATTATATTTTAAGAGAGTGTGGTTCTCACCACTCTCTAAAACATGGTGAGTATTCAACAATTATAGAATTTACTTTTCTTTCAAAATACCTATGGAAATTTGCCAAAATTGATTATATGCTGGGTAATAAATCAGGTTCAACATATTCACAAAATTGGAAACATTAAGAGAATGTTTTCTGACCACTGTGGAACTTAGAGATTAGAAACAGAAATACAACTAGGAAATGTATAGAAATCTAAACAAAAATAACTAGAAATGAAAATATGCTTCTAAATAACCCAAGGCTCAAAGAACAAATCACAATATAAATTAGAATTATATTGAAGAGAATGATAATAAAAATAACATACTTGGCATAAGTTGTAGAATTTGTAAGTCTAAGTGCATATATTGTGAAGGAAGGGGTAAAGCTGGAAAACAATCATCTAAGCACCTACTTCAAGAAGTTGAAGAAAAAGACAAATTAAATCCAAACTAGAAGGGGTAAAATAGTAAAGATTAAAAAAAAGTTCATACAATAGATAGCAGTAGCAAACCAAAGTAAAATTCATCAAAAACACTAATAAAATTGATAAACTGCTAGAAGAGACTAGTAAGGAAAGAAAAGAGAGATGGCACAAATTACTAGTTTCAGGAATAAAAAGAGGGCACCATTTCAAATGCTACATACATTAAAGAGCCAACAGTTTTTTCTTTGTTCTTCCTTTTTAAACATTTTAGCCCTAAAGCCACTGAGCAGGACACAGGCAGGCCGACATCTGCACTGACAGAGGCAAAGGACGCTGTGGTGGTTCAGAGCCGGGTGTTGGAAGCTGAGTGGGAGGGGAAAGACATCACCAGTGTGGGAACCATGGGGCGCTATTTGAGGGCCCAAGTGAAATGAAAAGGATATCCATGTCCATATGGGGGCACAGGTGGTCAAGCACACAGGGTCAAAACCAAGGAGGATGAGAAAGGCCTTCATTTCAAAGAGAGGCTAAAATGAGGTGTCAGTACGACACAGCATTTTGTAGTCCAAGCAGGGTGAGAATGTCTCAGAGAAGGAGTCAGAGCCTCACCAGGAATAAGAAGTCCTGGTTTGTATTTAAACTCAAGCAGGAACTCATAAATTAGACAGGGTGATGAAAGCACTCAACGCAGGGCAAGATGCTCTGGTGCCAGAGCCTAGGCTTCACGGGTCATGAGGTTACCAACAGTGGGAGGACATCTGCAAGTTGGAAAGACTGAATGGGACAGCAGAACCAAAATGCAGTGAGGGACATATGTGCAGACTGATCAAATAATAAATATGGTCAGGCTAATGGCAACCTGGTCCCTCAGTGCTGGAAAAGGGAGTTACAAACATGGAGAGGGAAACAATTAGAACAAACCCTATAGTGTAGGACTGGAAATACATATATCAATGTGCACTTTAAAAATACATGGACAGGGCGGTGCCTGTGGCTCAAAGGAGTAGGGCGCCGGCCCCATATCCCGAAGGTGGAGGGTTCAAACCCAGCCCTGGCCAAAAACTGCAAAAACAAACAAACAAACAAAAACCAAAAAAAAACAAACCTGTGTATATGTTTTCACAATATACATGTTCATATATTTACACACATATCCATATATAAATATCCTAGCTTTTTTGCTCAATGGGAAGGCATAGGAGCCCCACAATTTCAATAGCGGTGAGCCCACTGAGTGACCAGACCTTGGCTTTTCAATCTATTCTCTACTAAAAAGAATCAGGACTCCTTGAAGCAATAACTAATCCCAGAGCTAGGCTAGGTACAAGATGAGCCTAGAAAAGCACCTGGTATTGAAAGTGAGGAGACGTTCAAAGACTAATGGAAACACGTCAAAAGGACAAAGAAGTCAGCTAGAGGGGCGCTAACAAATCCCACTGACAATGTGAGCTTCAAAGTAACTACAGTAAACATTACTCAATAAAAAAAGAGGAAATCAGGGAATTCTGGGAAGATGGCCAATTGCTAGCAACCCTCGGCAGAGGCTCCTACTAGAGGGACAAAACTGGACAGAATTGGACTCTATGAAGACAAAGGTAGGGAGCTGAGCCAAGAACGAAGTTTGGCAAGCTGTAACTCCAAGAAAGAGCATTCAAGAAAACAAATTACAGGTACAAAGCCTGTGGACTTGAGGCCAGGAAACCCTCCTGCAAGCAGGAGACCCACTACGGGCTCTCTGTGAGTGAGCAGGGAACAAAAGACTTCTCATTTTACCTCACTGGATGGAGAGAGCCACTAAACTCCAGGTCTCTTTTTCCAGGGAGGTCCCACTTATGAACCTAAACACCACCCCACCAGGCATAAAATTGAACAGATATTTTCCCCCACAAGTCCAAACTCCCAGTCCACCCTTCCCCCCCTCACATGGCAGTCTCAAGTTCTGACCCCTGCAAAGTTTGATCTTTTCCTGAAAGATCTGGGCATAATGTGGACCATCGACCACCAGGATGGAATCTGTGACTAATGGGGAAGAAAGAAGGTATGGGAGGAAAGGGACACTGGGCATGAGGACGAGCAGTCCCCTGGTTATGACTTTGCCTGGCCAGTGGTGGTGGTTAACCCTTGGTTTGGGGTGTGTCTGGTGGGAGGAGGTGCAGAACCCCTGGCTCTGATGGCACCCACAGCGGGAGAGTGGTTGCCTAATGTGGACTGAGTTCAACAGGCAGGACTGGTCTCCAGCCCCAGCTGGGCCTGTGAACGGATGCTTGCCAGGTGGAGAACTGAGGACAAGGGCGTGGTCCACTGACTCCAACAGAGCTGGCATGCCTCCGGGAGTAGACTGAGACCTGCTGGCGGGGCAGGGGTGGGGGGTCCCCTAACTCCAGCTGGGCCTGCAAGCAGAGGCTTGATGAGTGTGGACTGAGACCTGTGGGCAGAGTGTAGTCCCTTGACTCCAAGAGAGCCCAGAGCCAGCAAATAGAGGTTTGCCAGGTATGGACTGAGACTGGCAGGGAGGGGCGTGGTCCCCTGACTTCAACTGGTCTGGCAAGCAGAGGCTTCCAGGGTGTGGACTGAGACCAGTGTGCCGGGTGTGGCCCCTAGTTCCAACTGGGCCTGTGAGCACAGAAGGAGACAAAAGTGTAGACTGATTCTGGCAGGCTGGGGCGTGGAGCCATGGCTCCAATTGTGCTGTTGGAGAATCCCCTTGAATCCCTCTCTTTTGGGCAAGGTTTGCACTGCCTCAGATGATTTAATTGGAAGTCATGTCTGGGACTGTCCATCCAGGGACACTCTGAGGTTGACCTTCAAAGTTCTGTAGTAGAAAAGAACTGAAGTGGGGGCTGGGTGCTGCTGCAGCTGTCTGTATCTCTTCACAACCGAGATTTAATCATAATACCGTGACTTCTTAGGATATGGTAGAGGTTGGCTGATATCAAAACAGAACTAGCTTCACTGTCTCACCAAGTTAGGTCCTCAAGAGTCTCCAGACAAAACTCTGAAATAGGCCTTTGTAAGGTTGTAGGAGATAAGCCACAATTATAAAGCCTAGCGCTTTGGTAAGGGGCTGATTATCTCTACTACTAGGGAACCCCAATTCAATCTTACTCTACCAGTTCTAATAACCAAACAGTGGAAAATTAACATAGTACAGAACCAACGGAAGAACTCTGGCAACATGAATATCCAGGGTAGATCAACCCCCCCAAGGAATGACAAAGGAGATATAACTGAAGATGCCATGCATAAACAAATGTCAGAAATCGAATTCACAGTATGGATGGCAATCCCTTAGTAATAGAGTTGACCAGGCACAGAGGAAAGGATCTCTGAAACTAAAGACAAAGCTTTCGAATGTTCCGAAACACCCAAAGAGGCAGACAACTGAAGAGCAAAAACTGATCATTCCCTGAGAAAGTTGTGAGATCAATCCAAAGGATCAAACATTTGTCTTATAGGAATTCCTTAAGGAGAAGACAATGGTCCTAAAGGTACAGATGCTCATAAGAAATTATGGAGGAGAATTTCCCAAGCACTGCAAGAGATACAGAAATTCAGACAGCAGACAGTTTCAGAACCTCAGCAAGACTCAATCCAAATAAAGTATCTCCTAGACACATTGTGATTAACTTTGCCAAAGTTAAGACGAAGGAGAAAATTCTGCAAGCAGCCAGACGTAACAAAAGTATCACCTATAAAGGGAGAAATATCAGAATGACTGCAGTCAAAATGTTTCCATCTAGAAGAAGATGGTCATTGACCTTTAAACTCATAGAACAAAACAACTTCTAGCCCAGAATCATACATACAACTAAAGTGAGTTTAATTTCGGATGGAGAAATGAAATACTTTAAATGACATACACATGTTGAAGAAATTTGCCATCACTAAACCACCTCCCTAGGATATTCTCAAACCCATCCTCCATAATGACTAGCGCAATGCTCTACCTCCAAAGTAAACTCACCCAGAAATTTTTGAAAACCCAACTTCCACAGTGGTTGAAAGAATTATAAATGTCCACTGAACATCCGAAAATCATGACACCCAAAATACAACCAGGCTCATCAATTCTCTCAATTAATGTGAATGGTTTAAATTGTCCTCTAAAGAGGCACAGGCTGACTGACTGGATACATAGACTCAGACCGGGTATCTGCTGCGTACAAGAATCTCATCTTACATTAAAGGATAAAAATAGACTCAGAGTGAACAAATGAACATCTATAGTTCAGGTAAATTTAAACCAGAAAAAAGCAGGGACTGCAATTATAGTTGCAGATACAACTGGCATTAAACCAACAAAGATAAAGAAAGATAAGGATGGTCACTACATATTTGTCAAGGGAAACAGACAACATGAAGAGATTTCAATAATTAACATTTATGCACCCTATCAGAATGCTCCTCAATTTATAAAGCAAACTCT
>CAUYQV010013189.1:0-21862 GCA_963574575.1 Galagoides demidoff | reverse complement strand
ACAGGCGCCCGCCACAACGCCTGGCCATTTTTTGGTTGCAGCCATCATTGTTGTTTGGCGGGCCTGGGCTGGGGATTCGAACCCGCCACCTTAGGTGTATGTGGCTGGCGCCTTAGCCGATTGAGCCACAGGCGCCGAGCCAAGCTTTTATTTTCAATGTGTAGAATAAATGCATCATTGAATTAAAAACTTAGAAATAGGGGCAGTGCTTGTGGCTAAGCGAGTAGGGCACTGGCCCCATATACCAAGGGTGGCAGGTTCAAACTTGGCTCCGGCCAAACTGCAACAACAACAACAATAAAAATAGCCAGGCGTTGTGGCAGGCACCTGTTGTCCCAGCTACTCGGGAGGCTGAGGCAAGAGAATTGCCTAAGCCCAAGAACTGGAGGTTGCTGTGAGCTGTGATGCCACACAGCACTCTACCGAGGGTGACAGAGTGAGACTCTGTCTCTAAAAACAAGCAAACAAGTAAACATTACAAATAAAGGCTCCCATGCCTAGACCACTGTCTTTAATCTTAGAAGATAAGCCTTTAAGATTTTGTTTACTAAAGGCCCAACTGAGTGTGGGTGTTAAAGAAAAAAAAATACAGTAGAACCTCTGTAAGTTGGCCATCCAAAGGACTGGAACAAATTGGTCAACAGTGGAGGTGGTCAACATGAGGAACTGTTAATATGTATTGATAACACATACCTGTGTTTTATAAAAATTAGGTCAACTGAAGGAGGTGGTCAATGTAGGGAAGTCAATTTTGAACGTTGTACCATACTTAGTGACAGTTGTTAAAGCATCATAGTACATACTTTATTCAAGACCATTGCGATAGGTATGGGGGTCACTGCAATGGGATTTTGAAGTGGAGGGAATAAACTGATCTTAACTCCAAATACAGCAAAGACAAGTAGGAATTCCTTGCCAAGGGGTAGGTGAGGGTCAGCAGAGGAAATATCAGAGGTTAGGGGAATTCTGCTAAAGGGAATCTAACAGGATTCTTGCTGAAGATAGGGCAGGGCAATCAGACATCAGCTGGGGGAAGATGGAAAAGAGGAACCCCATCAGATACTGAAGCTGATCGGATTGTGAGAGTGGGAGGTTCTTGCTAAACTGAAGTATACAAGGAAGAACACAGACAGGTCCAGCAGAAGGTTCAGGAGCCTGACAAATGTCTGGTGAAGCAAAGAATCTTTGTCACCTCCCAAACTCTTTGTAAGACTATTCCAAAACCAGAGCACTTGTTGCATAATAACAAATCTGACTGATTTTTGTCCCGGGTCCTTGGATTTCCCAAGTAGGAGGAGTGAGTATCTTTGTTCTTCATGAACCTCCTGTACCACACCTGAGTTCATGCTAAAAGATGAGATGACTTGGGATAGAGGCTGGTCACCAGAACAACTCCCATATGACTAGAAGCTTGTGGCTTGTGTCAGGAGGCTGAATAGCCCTAATTCCAGGGCAGGGGGCACAGGAGCTCTAGGTTCGGGCCCTCACCAAACCTTGCTCCAGGTGTCCCTTGACCTAACTGGTCTTGATTTGTATCCTTTAGGATAAAACTGCAATTGTAAATATGGCATTTTCCTGAGTTCCGTGAGTCTTTTGAACAAATTATCTGAGGGCTCTCATGGGAGCCCTCTGAATCCAGAGCCAGTCATGGGAGAGCAGGTGGCCTGAGAGTGCCTGTGGCTGGCATCTGAAGTGGGGGCAGACTCCCTGGGGAACCAAGCCCTTTCACCTGTGGGTTATGCATAGGGTGACCAGATTTTAACATCTGAAGGCGGGACAACATGGTCGGCGGGCGGAGCATGGGACCAGGCAGGGGACGGGGCAGGGCAGGGCCTGACAACAATGCAAACTTTGATAAGCAGTTCTCGATAATCACTTCTCACCAATTATATATTATAGTTTAACATTATAAAATTAACAAAAATAATATAAAACTCATATTCTGGCGAAATAGCCATATGGTGGCTGAAAACCGTATATTCCCTTCTTGTTCTCCAGCCAGTTCATGCATTCTTTCCAAAAATCGGGACTTTTTTAAAATGCCATGGGATGCAAGACAAATTGTTGAAAATCAGGACGTCTGGTCACTCTAGTTATGCACCAACTCCAAGTGGTCAGTGTCAGAATTACATTGCAATATCCCAGGCAGTGTAAGACTAGCACCTTTGTACACTTACAGCTAAATTGCTGGGGAAGTTCAAAGAACTCAGGAAAACACAACATTTACCTGTAGATTTATACAAAGGATGTTATAAAGGATACGAGTGAAGCGATACATAGGGAAGATCCAGAAAGTTTCTATGCCCAGAAGCCTAGGTCCTCATGGAGTTGGAGTGTGCTGCCACACCTGCACCCGGGCACTCGATGTCTTCACCAGCCTGGAAGCATTCCTGGAATATTCTACTTTCCATCCTTTTGGAGACCAGTACCTTTGGGTTCTGGTATCCATATCCTTCCAGTAATTTTCTTTTTGTTTAAGTTAATCAGAGTTGACATGTGTTGGCTCCTTGCTACTATCTCCAGGTAGATAGTGTCAGAATTAAAGTGAAAGAACTGTACTTAATATAGCATTTACACTTTTTTGGTCTAAATACTATTTAGAATACCTAATAGTACTTAATTTCCCAGCACAGAAAGTGATAGGATCAATTAAAAGGAATAAATCTGCTACGTATGTAGTTCTGGTCTTTTTTAGTGTCTTTTTTGACAGAGGGTGATGCTGAGGATATTCTAATTATTTTCTGTCACACACATACACCCCTACCTACACCCCACTTGAGTTGCCCTTAACCTACTGTTAATCCAAAGTGAGGAAGCTCAAACACACATTTCTCACCTATGTTAAGACTATCTACAACTGAAGAGCCACTCCCTAGTTGTTCCAAGAAGCTGAGATTTCTTCTTACAATTCTTTCATTATAGAGGATGTGAATACCTCCTGCCAGGTAACCACAGGGCCTTAGATGGAGAGGGGCAAGGAAGACTTGGAGTTGATAAAGCAGTAGTCATGTCTAGCTCAGTTGTTACCCAGTCAACTCTGTCAACTCTCTTTCCATGACCTCTGGAGAGACAAAATTCCTCTATCTTCACCAGAGATTGTCAAGTAATTATTTTTTTTAAGACACTCTCTCTCTCTCTCTCTCTCTCATTTTTTCTTTCTCTTCCTCTCCCACCCCCATGCTGGAGTGCAGTGGCACAATTATCTCTGCAGCCTCCAACTCCTGGCCTCAAGTGATCCTCCTACCTCAGCCTTCTGAGTAGCTGGAACTACTGGTACCACAAATGGCTAATTTTTTTATTTTTTATTTTTGGTAGAAAATAAAATTGCCCCTGCTGGTCCTGAACTCCTAACCTCAAGCAATGCTCCTGCCTTGGCTTCCCAAAGCTCTAGACACTGCACCCAGCCGATAAATATTTTACTTTTCAACTTATTTGCAATATCAACATTTAACTCTAAAAACCTTGAAAAGTAAGCAATGGCCAAATGCATAGATCCAAAAGAATATTACTTAGACAGTTCAAGATGTTCTACGTTTACATGAATAGTGCAAAAAATATTTTATAGAGTCCCTTTTAGAATTATCTACTCTTGTTATTTTTGACCATTAAAAGACCTAATACCAAGTGATTATTTTTGTGTCTAAAAATCAGGTTTATCACCACAGAAGGAAAATATATTCCTTTTCCAAAGAATAAAATCTCAGAACAATGGATACAGATTAAATTTTGTAAAACCAAATGCAGATATATTCAATATATGTTCTTTCCTCATTTTAATCCAGAGGTGTTTTTCAACCCCAAAGAGCTATTATTGAAATAAGGGTTCATCACACAATCATTGGCATCTTACAAATGAAAAACATTACAGATAACCTAAGTGTTCCCCAGTCTTCCCTCTTCCCTTAACATCCCTTTCCTTTAACGTCCATGACAAACAGCTCAATTTCTCTCTGATTTCTGCAGGATCTAACACCCATCCCAAAACATCCTAGGGTTCTTTAGACCCCCTGTCTTCATCTCTTAGTATGAATATTACCTTTATTTCAAATCTTGATTTATATTCATCATCTCACCTTCCTCTCTTACAGTCTTTCAAATGACTGATCATTAGCCTTCCTTATTTCCCAAGCATTATTAATCCAAGCTTTCTGGATATTGAGACTTTCTTCACTATTTGCAGAAAACAGAGACATATTATAGGTCAGCAAAAAATAGTAAATAACGTGAAATAGGATTTTACAAGTCTCAAAGGTTCTTACCCCTCCCAGCTCTAGGGAAATTCTCACTGGTAGTTCTTGCTCCCTGGTTCTACTTCCGACCATATTTTGGGGAGTCCCTTTCTCCTTGGTGGGTGCATCTTTTTTCCATTTTCTCCTGTTTCAGGCCTAAGAGGACACTCTGGAGTGTCCAACTTTTCTACCATGTATTAGAAGCATTAGAATTGTCTTTGGCCACACATTAAATACACAAACACTAATAAAATCTGATGAGTAATAAAATGAAAGGTCTATGCATATTTTGTGCAATATCTGACACCACAGATAAGCAAAACAGACCTCAGATAATCCGCACAAGCCCACAGGTTGAACACCCCTAGATCCTCCCTTTCCAGTTGCTAGAGGAAACGCAATACTTCTAATATGTATTATACAGCATAATCAGCTTTTAACCTTTACTCCAGAGCAGGCTCACAAAAATATTATTTCATATCAAAAACATTGATTTTGAAAACATGTTTGGACCGTGTTGATAATCCTGGACTCTAGGTAGTGAATTTGTAATATTAATCTTTCTCCTTTTATAGTTGTAATATAATGATAAGTTTTTAAAAAGACAAATAGATAGCACATGTGGAGTGAGTGTAAAGGTGAGGGGGTTTTTCTGTGGCGGTAGATGGCTCTCAGAAACCAGTGTCTACAGAGCAGCTCTTACAAACAGTGAGAACTTGTGGAGAAGCAGTAGTAACCCAATAACCCCTTTGTTAAAAGGCTGGTTTCATAAAACATTCTCCTTAGCAAAGTATCACAAGAATGGAAAAGCAAGTATTTAACGTACTCAATACTAATACGAAATCAGTAGATGGTCGAACACACGTCTACACAAGAGAAAAACACAAACTCAAGTTGAGGGGTGGGAGAGAAGGGGGAGAAGAGAGGAGGGGATTGGTGTGTTCTCACCTAACGGACACAGTGTGGGGGCATGTGGCACACCTCCTGGGGGAGGGGCACGGCTACAACTTGGACTTGACCTAACACATGCAAACAAAGTAACCTCATCATTTGTACCCTGTTATTAATCCCAATTTTTTTTAATGGTAGTTATATAAAATACATGGATTTGTAAATACCATTGCTCTCTCTCTCCTTTGCAAAATTTTGCACATGATGCTCCCCTTACACGGAACATCAGCCTATTTACCTATTCTCGCCTTTGTGTCTACCTGCTAACTTTCACCATTTGTATTTGGGATCTCACTTCCTTCACGAGGCAATGTCCCTAGACTAACTCGGGTTCTCCTGACATGTGCCACCATACTCCCTATACTCACCCTTCTCAACCCTCCTCACACATTATGTGTATTTGTTTATATCAAACTGTATGCTCCACAAGGACAGAACAAACTACATCTTGTCTTAGGCTATAGCCAGTGTTCATCATGGTTGATGGAGGGCAAGAATAAATATTATTGGCTACATGATTGAATGATCGATCAAGTAAAGCTGGGTTCCTGGTCAAATAACAACCAAAAACATGCATTGAGAGAAGGAAGGAAGGGAGAAACTGAGATTGAGAATCAGGTTTGCACTGAGGTGGAAAGAAATGGAGATATTCACTCAAGCTTGGTGTCCCCTACCTCATCAGTGAAGGAGGGTGTTAGAAAAACAGTAAGTGGATGGCAAGCAATAAAAACAAATAACATACAAACAAATGTGCTGTTTCAAATCTATTATATTCCATTTCACTCGGTTATTGTATTCATGCTTGAGTTACCTATACTTAAAGGTCTATCAGTCTCACCATCTTTTAAGAAGATTATTATATTTAATCTAAGAACAAACCACATTGGTAGTATATTATTTTAAGGCAAAACTTATTTTGATGCAATAATTTCATGAAAAAGGAGCTGAAATTGTGTAGAAATGGGTAATTGCTGGTCTGTGTTCATCCATCTTTGTGTATAGATGTTTATACACATATGTATCTGTATGGCTTTGGGTGAAAGTAGCAGCTATTTCATTGGGCTGGAGTGGAGAGCATTATCTACATTTTAAACGTACCATCAAAATTTCCCCCCTCCCTTTTTTTTTCCTTAGAATTCTTGAGTTGCCAAGGTTTTCTCTGGTAATTTTCTAATATTCCCTCTACCATCAGAGCAGGACTGATTTTTTTTTTTACCCCTAACTCAGAAAAAGCATTAGGCCTAGCCTTGAAATGAAGGTTTTCATAATATTTAATCTTTTTTTCCTTCTTCCTTTGCTGCAGCTTAAGTCCCATTACTCCTAGTCCTGTCCTTGTTGACTAATGAGGATAATTGGTCCCTTTCCTCCTGAAAACATCCTTTTATGTATTTTGGAGAGTTATTATGGCCCTTTTCAGTTCTCTCTTCTCTAGGCAGAACAGGCCTGATTCTCTTAACCTTTCCTCACAGGGCTGATTTTCCAAACCTTTGATCATTTTTGTTCTTCCCCTCTGAACTCTCTCCAATTTGTCTGTCTCTTTCAAAACGTGGTGCCCAGGAGAGAATTCAATCCTTCAGTTGAATCTTAACCAATATGATATTAACCTGGCTAATGCTTAGTAGATGTGTAATAGAATCTTAGATTTATTCATCCAAATTCTGGTATGGAAGTTCCTTTTATTTTAAAAAATAATAGAAATTAAGAATTTTAATTTAGCACTGAGCATTCCTTAGATAATACACATGATTAGTGTACCACAGTATTTGGAAAGTAGTGGTCTGTCAAACAATAGTGAACAGAAGTTCAGTTGGAGATATAGGATAACATTTTAGAACGGATGAGTTTCCTAAAGGAAGGTAAATAGAGCTTTTTCAATACAAAGAAAGATTTCCACCCTATTCTATGTGGTTTTGCTCAGTTGTGCGGTATCTAGTGTTTATAAAGGGAATTCATTCTATCTTTATTATGTTGCCCTGAAAATCTCCTGGGAACAAATTTTAATAACAACTCAAGTTGAGCTAAGGTTTATTTATTATTTTGCATCTCAGCTTTAACATTATGCTAGCAGTTACCAACAACTACAGTCCACCTACTCGTTAGAGAAGAAGAGAGTTTTTCCACTGAAACTTGAGGAAAGATTAAGGAATGGTTTAGAAAAGGATATGTTTTATATATTTCACACCATTAAAAAAACCAAGGAAATTACATACTGGGTTTAAATGCTAGCATATGAGATAAGACTAACAAACAGTGAGACCATTTCATGCTTCACTGTGTGGTACTAAGTGTGAGTAAAATGGAAATTCAGAGAAGAGAGGGATAAGACAGACTTGAGAAGAAATGGCTTTAAACCTCAAAAACTGGGTATCAGAAAAGAAAAGGGAGACAGAAATGAAGGAACAAAGTCAGAGAAGCAGAAATGATGAATGGGTTCTGAGGACAGAGAGGAAACTAACTTGGCCCTGGAGTCAGGAAAGGAGTTGAGGGACTGTGAGAAATAAGTAAGGTGGATGATTCTTAGGAGTGGTTTCTAGGCACGTATGGATTCAACGTGGTTGGGAGCTGGGGACAACTGAAGGATTGATGAGAGTTACAATTTGGGGAGATTGGTCTGGTGGCAGCCTCCTGTGTGAAGGGGGCAGGGCAGTGCGGAACAGCAAACAAAGCACCTGTGAGCGTTCTACCCATCACCAAGTGTTTCAGGCTGTCAAACTTGTCCTTTTAAACATTTGAGCCCAATTATTCTCCTTTTGCTATATTGTTAGGTGACTTTCATGCGAGTCAAAGAAATACTCAGTTAAAATGTCCTGATCCATCAACACATGCATTTGAAGCACCTTAGAGATCCAGAAAGACCATTTAAGGGTGGATGCTAGTAGAGCGATTCAATTTTAAACACCATAACTCTGATAACATTCTTTCTTTGTGTCGGGGGAGAGGGGATTTGTGGTGTGGGAGCAATGGAGTCAGCATGACCACTAGATGTCACTGTTGGCAGGCTACCTCAAGGTTAGAGGTAGTTTTCAGTGGCCGTAAAGTGAACTGAGTTTTCAGTGCCAGAGAAAATAGAAAAATCTGTAATAGTTGCAGCCAAAATGCTCCCCAACGCACTTGTCCTCACCTCCAATCTCTGCCCAAGAGGCAAATTCAAGCTTCCTATCTGTGGAGATACAATTTCTAAAATAAGCAGGCAGTAATTTTTACATTCTTACTTTTTAAAAACAGCACTGGACTCTGAGGTTCTGTGTGCATGGCTGGACTAGTGCTTCTGAAGCAGTAAACCTAGCCATAATGACATAATGGATTAGTTATTTTTCAAGTGATTCTTTTTTTTCCCAGTGATTCTTAAAATTGTTTAATCAGTTAATATCTAACTTGGAGCATTCAATTGGGTGTTGCGTGTGTGTTGCGAGTGTTCAATTGTGTTCAGTTGTGTGTGCCATGGGTTTATTGCTACAGCAGAATTCCAGAGTTCTCTGTCATTGTTTCATAACGCAGCATTTAACTACAAGAGATAATTTGGAAGCCCAAAGAGCATTTTCTCATGTGTTTACACAGTCCTAATTAGCACGCCATTAAATATGTTTTAGTTATTTTAATTATTTTAGATGATTAGGCTATATCTTATAGTTTATGGTATGAACACAGCACCCTACATGGCAACGTTTGGGATAAGTAATAAAGGCTCTTAAGCAGCGCTGTATGTACCCTTTGTAAATAGATAACTACTTAAAATACCATATAAAATATCTAACGAGAATCTCCTATAGTAACTGAATCGTATTTCATCAAAATTCCTGTCCCCCGATTCCATAAAGATATTATCCAAATTAAATTAAGGTGATAGGAAGCCACCTATGATCTGAAGAGGAAGCAAGGGTTTCATAAGCCTGGAACTGTAAGCGCCTGGTTTTCCTCCCATCGCCTGCTTTCTTGGGAGTATCACAATCATTCTAGCTCTTGTTTCTATGACTGATGGTAACTACTCAAAGGGGCTAAGGATGGGGACATCACAACCACTATTTTATTGAATTAAGGTGATTAAAGAAAAAGATGCATAATTACTTTTCAAACTCCTGGAAATGGCTATAGAACTTTCAATGGGAAGTTGACAGTAGGGTGTGGGGGTGTTTTGATGCCTCCAAATCTGATTTCCCCTCTGAACTTTAGAGGTCACATACAGCCAGGTTCCCAAGTCGTACTTTTCTTCCAGGCATTTGCTTCTCTGGAGAACTGCTTGGTCACTTCCTCAGCTAGACAAGAGCACAAAATCTGATTTCAGCAATGTAGGGAACTCAAAAGATAATAAGGGGAAAGACGTTGAAGATCCCGGAAAGAATGACTTCATCCAGCAATGTGTAAACAGCCAGCTTCTTGAGGGCACAGTGCATATACAAGACAAGGATACTGTTTTTCCTCTCCTCATCCTCTCCAAAGGAGACTTTCTTTTCTTTCCATCCAATCACTACAAGGGACACTACAGTGACTCACTACAAGGTACAGATTCAGGCTAACAGATTGCCTGAGTGGCATCCATGCAAAATGGAATTGAACGACCAGAAAAATTTAACTTCTCTAAAGATACCAAGAGGATGTGAAAAAGTGTATCAACTCCTATTTAAAATAGGAGAAACTCACTTCTCTAAAATATCATATATTATGATGAGATCTGTGACTATTGTATATATTTGAAAGTTAATACATGGATTTAATCTTAAAGAATGGACACACATTTCTTTTTGTAAGTGAAAATGGAGATATAAAAGAAGAAATATTTACACCAGCAGAATAAAATGAGACATTGAAACAACATGGATAACTTTTTGAAGAACTCTTGATACTGACAGGAAAGTAAAAAGGTTGTCCTGTTTTTTATGAAGTGTAAATCATAAATTTATAAATCTCAAATTAACTTCATAATCATTCAATTATCTTCATTAATTCTTCTGCAGCTTAAATAATTAGAAAAGAACTGATACTATGGTCCATATGTATAAATGAAAGTTTTTACTCATTGATACTGTGAAGTCTACATTTTTAAGTTAAAATATTTACTTGCAAAAAAGTTTACATATTTTTCATGAAGAATCATGTTAGAAATACTTTGGGAAGTTTGTTAAGTCATCTGTACATTTGTAGGATACTTCAGAGAAACAAAAAAGAAACTGCTGGTATTCTTCTGTTCTATAATATTAGAACCCAGGCAAATATTTCCTATTTTATATGATGCAACAATATTTGTAATATAGGTAGTTCTTTCCACTTCAGATCAAAATATGGCAACAAAAGAACATCAGATATTTGGTGGAAATTCTGGCTTTAAGGTTTATGAATCAGGGAAAGTTTTCATCTCTGGTAACTGTATTTGGTCTAAGAAAATGTTTTCTCAAATTAACTATTTGCTATTAGTAGGCAAGTTTGATGAAATATTTTAATCTAAACTAAAATTTAATAGTTCAGATAGAAAGCCCAGATTAGAAGTGAGGGGGAAAGCAATAAAAACTTCACAAACAGTGTCTCAGGAGATACACTGATGAAATGTGTCTGGAGTTCACTTGGAAATGCTCTTTCTTTCTGGATGTTCCCACAGTCCTACATGGGACCCATGCCAGTTGCACATCACATCCAAGATAAGATGTCTTGTCTGTTCCAAATCCAAACTCTGCACAGTTAATAAGGTGAAAAATCTGAGTGCAGTGGGTCATGCCTATAATCCCAGTTGCTTAGGAGGCTGAGGCAGGAGGATTGCTTAAGGCTAAGACTTCAAGGCTGCAATGATCTATGATTGTGCCACAGCACTTCAGCTTGGACAACAAAGTGAGACACTGTTTCTAAAAACAGAGAAGAGAAAAGAAGCTTTCGGCTACACAGAGCACATCTCATAAACTGAATGACAGTATTTGAAATATATTTTAGATATAAGATCATATTGCCTACAAACAAAGATAATTTGACTCCTTCTTTCCAATTTGGTTAAATGCCCTTTATTTCTTTTTCTTGTCTGATTATCTAGTAATATGTTGAATAATAGTAGTGAAAGTGGCTAATTAGTCTTGTTCCAGATCTTAGAGGAAAAGCTTTCAGTTTTTCCCCCATACAATATGTGATATGATACTACCTGTGGATCTGTCATACGTGGCAGATAGTTTTTATCATGAAGGGATGTTGAATTTTATCAAGTGCTTTTTCAGCATCAGTTGAAATGATCATATGGTTTTTGTCCTTTGTTTTGTTGATATATCACATTGAACAGCCTGGATGAAGCTGGAGAACCTAAAGTCTTCACCCAAAAACTACTAGAACTGATAAATGCAGTAAAGCTGCAGGATACAAAATCAACATACAAAAATCAGTAGCATTTCTTTTTTTTTGCAGTTTTTGGCCAGGGCTGGGTTTGAACCCACCACCTATGGCATATATGGGTCCACACCCTACTCCTTTGAGCCACAGGTGCTACCCCGATCAGTAGTATTTCTATATGCCAACAATAAGTAATCTGAAATAGAAACCAAGAAAATAAGACATCTATGATAGTTATAAATATAACAAAATAAAACACCTAGCAACAAACTTAACAAAAGAAGTAATAGATCTGTACGGTGAAAACTGTAAAACACTGATGAAAGAAATTAAAGAGGAGACACAAAATAACGGAAAGATATTCCATGCTCAGGAAAAGAAGAATCAATATTGTTAAAAGGTCCATACTACCCAAAGTAACTTACAGACTCAATGCAATCCCTATCAAAATACCCATGGCATTCTTCAGATAAACAGAAAAAAATAATTTTAAAATGTATATGAAACCACGAAAGACCCAGAATAGCCAAAGCTATCCTGAGTGAAAAGAACAAAACTGAAGGAATCACATTACCTGATTTCAATTTATACTACAGAGCTGTAGTAAGCAAAACAACATGATCTTGGACAGACACGTAGGGTGGTGCCTATGGCTCAAAGGAGTAGGGCACTGGCCCCATATGCCGGAGGTGGCAGGTTCAAACCCAGCCCTGGCCAAAAACTGCAAAAAAACAAAACAACAACAGCAACAACAAAAACACAGACACATAGACCAATGGAAAAGAATAGAGTACCCATAAATAAATCCAAACATCTGTAGTGAACTTATCTTTGACCCTGGTGCCAAGAACATACAGAGGGAAGGGGATGTCTCTTCAAATATGGTGCTGAAAAAACTGGAAGAATACGCAGAAGACCCTTAACCAGACCCTTATACCAGACTCACCATATACAAAAATCAAATCAAAATGGATTAAAGACTTAACTCTAGACTTGAAACTATGAAACTACTAAAAAAAAATTGAAGAAATGCTTCAGGAAATTGGTCAGAGCAAGGACTGCTTGAGTCATACACTGAAACTATGAAACTACTAAAAGAGAATTGAAGAAATGCTTCAGGCAATTGGTTGGAGCAAGGACTTCTTGAGTCATACCCCTGAAGTCATACCCCAAAGCAAAATTGAACAAACAGGATGATACCAAGCTAAAATGCTTCTGCACAGCAATCAACAAAGTGAAGAGACAACTCACAGAATGGGAGAAAATATTTGCAAACTACCCATCTGATTGGGGATTAATAACTAGAATGCTCAATAGAAAAAAAGTCAAATAATCCAAATTAAAAATGGGCAAAGGATCAGAGTAGACATACAAACTGAAAGAAGACATACAAATCAACATGCACATGAAGAAAATGTTCAACATCACTAATCATCAGAGAGATGCAAACTGAAACTTTGTTGAGATAGCATTTCGCCCCAGTTAAAATGGCTTCTTCTTAAATCAAAAAGGCAGGCAATAATGAATCTGAAAAGGTGTGGAGAAAGAGGCACCCTCGTGCACTGTTACTGGGAATGTGAATTAGTGCAACCACTGTGGAGAATAGTTTGAAGGATTCTCAAAAACTCAAAATAGAACTACCATATGATCCAGTAATCCCACTACATATATCCAAAGGAGGGAAATTCAGAACATTGGAAAGATATCTGCATTCTTATGTTTATGGCAGCACTATTCACAATAGGCAAGATTTGGAAGCAACCTTAGTGCCTGTCAATGGATGAATGGATAAAGAAATTGTGGTACAGGTACACAATGGAATGTTTTATAGTCATGAAAAGGATGAAATCCTACCCTTTGCAAACACATGCATGGAACTGGAGAATATTATGTTAAGTGAGATAAGCCAAGCACAGGAAAAATCTCGCATGTTCTCACTCATATGTGGGAGATAAATATTAAAAACAATTATCTCATAAAGACAGAGAGTAGAATGACAGTTACTAGAGCCTGAAAAGGGTATCAGAGGTAAGGGGAGGATGAAGTGGGAATGGTTAATGTATGCAAAAATATAGTCAGAAAGTTACATAGAAAGAATAGTATTTGATAGCACAACAAAGTGACTATAATCTATAGTAAATTAGGGTATACCTTAAAATAACTGAAAGAGTGGAATTGGAATATTCCTTACACAAAGAAATGTCAAGTGTTTGAGGGGATGGATACCCCAATTACCTTGATTTGATTAATTCATGTTGTATTCCTATATCAAAACATCACATGTACCCTATAAAGATACACAACTGTTATGCACCACAATAATTAGAAAATTAAATTAAAAAAAAAATCAGCCAGCACAGAGGTACACGCTTGTAATCCTAGTACTCTGGGAGGCTAAGGTGGGTGGATTCTTGAGCTCAGGAGTTTGAGACCAGCCCAAGCAAGAGTGAGACCCCATCCCTAAAAATAGCTGGATGTTGTGGTGGGAGCCTGTAGTCTCAGCTTCTTGGGAGACTCAAAACAAGAGGATCACTTCAGCCCAAGAGTTTGAGGTTGCCGTGAGCTGTGACACCATGGCACTCTTCTGAGGGTGATAAAGTCAGACTCTGTCTCAAAAAATAAATAAAATAAAATAAATTTAAATACATTAACTTCCATATTGATATGTTTGTCTCATCAGGTATTACTGTTTGAAGATATGAAGGTGACTCCCTCCATAAAGTCACCCAGAGACAGGAACTCAAGTGCAGGTAGGCTATGCACACTGGGCCACGGCTGTGGGACCTGAAGGAAAGGGTGCCTTGTCCTAATTCAGACAAGACACTGTATGTGTGAACAGCGGTCTTCTAACCTGTATGCTGTACTCTATCCTTTCCAATTTGACCCTTACATCTAAAGACAAGAGGCAACATTGTATATTTCCTTGTGTCAACTACAGTTGCTTATTTCCTTCCCACTCAAAATAAGTAAATAAGTTAATAACCCAACAACTAGAAATTTAGACTGGTACATTTTAGAGAAGATATTTTCAGGCCCTGCCCTCATCTGTGAATGTAGGAGATTAGCGCAAAAAGCAATAATCACCACAGCAAAAAAGGAGGTAGAACAGAAGAATCCCCATGGTGCTGTGGTTTGAAGAGCCCAAAATGCCTGGGCTACCCCCCAGACATCTTCCATGCTGCCTTGATGCAGCTCACTAAAAGTCCATCTGTTCTTCACGTTAAGGCATGCATTCTCATGGGGGTGGTAGCTTTTTATGATGGATACATACAGATATGTTATAAAGAGCCAGACTGTCTATCTATAGTATTAAAATTTCATGGGGAAGATAATGACCAAAAAAAAAAAAAAAAAGAAAGAAAAAGAAGTCTATAAAAGCTTGGGTCAAGGGAGTTCAATGATGAAAAACACATTGTGAAACACTGGGTTAGTCATTTTCCTCCAAAAAACACTGTCAAAATTATATCGGCAGGAACAACCTAGAAACAAATGATGGGCCAATAATTATTGGGCCCACAACCTGTGCAGAATTCTACCTTAGCCATTATAAGAGAATCAAAGAGATAAAAATTTGTTTCCTTTTTTAAAGATGTGCACAGATTAGTTGGATTGAGGGAATTTAGCACAAGATAAGTAAGTGCTGATATGGGTATCAGTATGTGAATATATAAACAATTATTTTAAATGTTTTTAATAATGTTAAACCATTTATGAAAAAGAGTAAGTAGTGGTACAAACATCTGAAATGAAGAGAAAAATGATTCACATATGATTAGTTAGAACAATATACACTAAAATGTTATTTTTTCTATAAAAATTTTAAATTAAAAAAGATTAAAGTTTCTCAAGAAAAAAAAATTGTGGTACAAACAGTAAGGTCAAAAGTATCAAGGACAGAAGATTAGGGTGATGACTGGGAAGATGTCTGTAGCAAACAGGATTTGAACTGGACCTCAAAAGACGGGGGGGTGGACTCAGTAGGAAGAGATGGGAAAGCATCCAAGCCAGGCAGTACTTTCATCAGAATACAGATAAGACTCTCTAACTCAGAAGGAAAATGAAGTCTCAAGGGTTCTAGAGAGAGGTTGGAGATCTATGCCAAGTTTTGGCTAATTTGAATGTTGTACTGGAGGCTTCTTTTTCCTCCTCCATTAAAAACAATTTTAGAGCAATTCTAGTGCATGCAAAATGGAACCCCACTGTGCTTTACTTTACATTTATATTTAGTAAAATATATGTAATATAAAATTTACCATTTTAACCACTTCTAAATATACAGTTCAGTGGCGTTAAGTACATTCACATTATGCAACCATCAGCACTATCCATCTCCGGAACTATGCCATCATTTCATGCTGAAAGTCTATACACATCAAATAATTCCCCACTGCCCTTTTCCCCCAGCCCCTAGTAACAACTGTTCTACTTTCTATCTCTATGTATTTGACTACTCTAGGTACCTGAATTAGTTTGTTTTCTGTTGCTTATAATTCAATACCCCAAATTGGGTAATTTATAAAGAAAAATAATTTATTTTTTACAGCACAGAGGCAGAGAAGTCCAAGGTTGAAGACCCTGTTGCTAGTGGAGACTCCCTGCAGTGTCCTGAGACAGTGCAGGACATCCCATGGCAAGAGCTCCGAGTGTACTAGGTCAGGTCTCTTTTCTAGCTTTTTATGAAGTCTCGGGTCACACTCCCATGGTAACTCATTAATCCATTAATCTATGAGTGGG
The DNA here is from genome assembly GCA_963574575.1 of Galagoides demidoff. Lineage (NCBI taxonomy): Eukaryota > Metazoa > Chordata > Mammalia > Primates > Galagidae > Galagoides > Galagoides demidoff. The sequence continues at coordinate 5,648 of CAUYQV010013189.1, read as the reverse complement.
TTAATCCATTCATAAGGGCAAAGCCTTCATAATCCTTGAGAGGCTTTACCTCTCAATATTGCCACATTGAGGATTAAGTTTCAACATAAGTCCTGGATGAGACAAACATTCAAGACCTAGCAGTACTTCATACACATCTAAGGGGAATCATATAATATGCAGTCTTTGGTGTCTGGCTTATTTCACTTAGCGTGATGTCTTCAAGTTTTGTCTGTGTTGCAGAAACACAGTTTCATTCTTTTAAAAGTTAACATATATTCCATTATATCCAGTCCTTTCTTCATGGTCTTAGTTTCTTAATTATTATAGCTGAAAAACTAAAAGTATAGGCACTGTTTTTGAAGGCCTTAGAGCACTATAACCATGGAGAAGTTGACCAAGGTTGAGCAGTAGTCACAGAAAAGACCCTCCAAATAAGGATAGATGTAAACACTGTCAGGAAAACTCCTCTCCAGAGACAGGACTGGTTGAGAGTGGTATAGAGCAGACTACGAAGAGCATGCCAGACTAGCAATCTGCATCTCTGGCCTCAATTGGGAAGCTGCTTCCAAGAGAGCTGCAAGGTAACAGCTAGTAGAGTGACTGAGGAAGGACAAGACTGGGACTGCACCAAGGAGAAGGGACTGTATCCCAGGAAATAAAACCAGGGAATGACTCTGTCAAATACCATTGTTATTCTGATCTTCAGGGCTTAAAGGGAAAGAAAGAAGCATGTAGAAGGTTTGATTTAGCTCAGAATTGCAAGATGGTTTAGAGGAGAAAAGAGCTACAAAGTAAGAAGATAAAGCAGTTATCGTGACACATGACAGAAAGGAAATTGGCAACAGGACCTATTATCACTTCTGTAGGTGTATCAGTCAACTATTACTATATAACAAACCAATCAAAATACGTAGTGGTTTAGAATGACTGTGCATTCTTTATAATAAATCTATAATTCGGCTAAAGGATTCTGCCCTTCTGGAGCAGACTTGGCTGATTTCTGCAGGGCTCATTTTTGAGTCATCTGTTATGTCAGTCAGGGGTTGGTGGGTCTTAGATGACATCATCTAAGATGACTTGAGTCCTCATGAGTTCTCTCTTCTCCAGCAAGCTAGCTAAGTTGGTTCTCATGGTGATAATAGATGATAGAAGACCAGGAGAGCAATGAAAGGCCTCCTGTAGCCTGGGCTTGAAACTGGTGTATCATGATTTCCAGCATGTTCTTTTGGCCAAAGAAAGTAGCAAATCCAGCCCAGATTCCAAAAACAGAGCCGACTTCTTGATGGAAGGAGCTGCCATGTTAGAAAATAGATACAGAGGAATGGAGAATTAGGTCCATTTTTTGCAAGCTATCTTACCACAGAAAGAGATGTGTAATAAAGCTTCAATTTATACAAGTTATGCATATGAGGGAAAAAAATCTCACTTCTCTCTTTTCTAAGAGAGACTCCTAGAGCACAAGAGAGGGTGCACGCAGAAAGACTTTTCTCCACACATTTACAGATATCCTTACTGCAGACCATCATACTTTGAGGTTAGGGAATAGTCAATTCAGAATTGCAATCCAAAATAATCAGAGTCTGTCCAGGTGCCTGTAGCATAGACAGCAAGGATGGCAAAACGGATTTTTCTAAAGCATTATTTTTTATCAGTTGATTGAGAGTGACTTAAGTACTATGTTAAGAAGGATGCTGAGGCCAATTCCAGGCTGAGTAAATCTTGTGCTTTAATCTTGCAATTCAAGTGAGATAACCATCAAAAGAGTAGGAAGGAATGGTATGGCTATGTGAACACATATTGACGATCTCTTCAATATGAGTTAATGATGATTAGGACCATCAAGATCTACCATTAACATTGCTTGCTATTTCCTGGTAGAGGAAACATCTGATTCTTGAAATGGGTAAATAAAATTTTGGTAGACAGAATCTTCCCTTTTCCAGGGATTGCTGTTAAATTGGCTCAAAGGTTTTGAATTTAGTCTTTCTGCGTGCACCCTCTCTTGTGCTCTAGGAGTCATCCTTAGAGGCTCAGCCTAGACTATCTCTTTAACCCTTCTGACACTTTGTAAGTGCCCAATCTCCTGTATTCAATACCTTGATGCCTAAAACATCTAGAATGGCTTCGGATCCCTATACTGAATCCTGAATATAGGTAGGGGCTACACAGCCAAAGGCACAGAGGTGGAAAAGTGTTTGGTATGATCAGGCAACAAGGTAGATGTCAACTTGACTGAAGATTGTTTGGGGAGCTCAAAGGAGATGGAGAAACACTGGATTGTTGGGGTCAGAGCAGATTATGGAAAACTTTTGTGCTACACTGTGAAGTTCAGACTTCATAGGGAACAGCTATCATTGGTGAAGTAGCCAGTGGGGAGCACGAAGGAAGAGAACCAAGGTAGGCAGACCAACTGGAAGCTATTGTAATAGCAGGACATGAGGTGACCTGAGAATGAGCCAGTTGGGAGTTACGAGGAAAGAGTAAATTCCAAGGTATAAAAACAGACTGAAGGTTGTGCCTAAGATGGAACAGATGCAATATTCCTGAGCTCAAAAGCCCATTTGATGAAAAATACTGTTTGTCTCAAAGTAGATATGGCTATAAATAGGCCAGTGTAAAGGGACATACATATAATTCCAGGTGTTAGGACTTTATTCAACTAAAGTGAACATTTATATTCCTCTCATTTTTGTTTCTCCCTTTTGAAGTTGGGTGGAGGAAAAATGGGTAAAACAGTATTAGTCAAAGTTAAACAAACAGGTTCTGACCCATCTGCAGGCTTCATTTGCTGACACTGCTTTCTTTCAGGCTGAATCATTGCTGAGAATATCAAAGAGAAAAATAGGAATCCAAAAGATGGAACTATTACCTATCTAAGCAGTGTAAAGAAGGGCCAAGAGTGAAGAAATGTCTCCTGAGAAGTCCCATTCTCAAGCCACCAAAGTATCTGCCCCAGTTCTCAAGTCAGGTAAGGCCTCTTGAATTATAGGAAATATTCCTCTTGGTTAAGTGTCTACTAGGACCAAGCACCAAGCTGAGAGTTTTACATCTGTCATCTCCTTTTACCCCCCAGTATCGTTGCCATACATGTTTACCTCATGATTGAGAAAACTGAAGCTCAAAATGCTTACAAAATTTCAAGGCTTTTCAATTATCAAGATTTCTATAATCCTAAATTTGTTTCTGTGTCATCTTTTAATCACATCGAGGGATTTTCCTAGATTATCAATTCCATTTGGTTAAGATGGAGCCTTTAAATAATTCTAGATTACTTATCTACCAAAACTTTCACAAAACCTAGAAGGGTGGCTTCTCATCATTTGCCATGACAGTCATAGAAATGGAAAGTAGGGAAAGTGAATTTACTCAAAGCAAGTGGAATTTCCTCACATCTCTGGCCTTTCGAGATAGTGATTAGTTGCTATGAATCTTTATAACCCAACATTGCCAGGCCTAAAAAAGTCAAAGAAGTTAAGACATGTTCAGCCACTGCCTAGTCCTGTAATATTGTCTAAAATCACTCCCTTTATTATCCTACTTAGTAAAAAATGAATAGTAAGTTTCACTGGATCCCAGGAGCGTTGGGCAGACTAATTAATAGCTATAAAATGCTTTCAAATGCCGGATGCTATATCTGTATGTGCTAACTTTTTTTCAGTAATCATGTTAATACCCTATTCATTTCACTGGTAATTGTATAGCGCCATCATAATGCAATAATGTGCGCCATGCAGAAGTCAGGTGAGATGATCTAATGATGTCAAGATGAAATGCTGTCAGTGGAAGTCTATAAAGACAGTATAACACTGTCAAAAATGAAAGGAAATTATGGCATTGTAAGTTCTACTACCATTAAAAGATGTGAGAAGGAAAGGGTTCCACAATCTGGGGCAATGTCTGTTATGACAGATCTGCTCAAGCAACTTAAAAGACAAACTGGCATTCTTCATCTAATTTTCTTTATCCAAAGAGTTTTTATTAAAATTTTCTGTTAATTTCCTACATGAATGTCTTCAAGCCCAGAATAGGACTATGTTTCTCAAAAGCAATTTGTGTCTGAAACATTCATTGTTCTTTGGATCTATGGTCCAACATTAATTGCACCATATAATCATTTCTCTCGCAAGGGCAGGGAGTACATTTTAAAAGTTTTGTGAAGGGTAATAGTCCTCAAAGTTTCACCCCTTGATGAGACCTTGGCAGTGACAGAGATCTTACTTATACATGGCATACCTCACAGAAAAAAGGAAATAGGATTTATCCTCTAAATACATCAGATTTTGAAAAGCTTTAAGAATGTCCAAGCTGATAAGAAATTAAAACCTTTCTATATATTTTTGTGCATTTGGAAGCCTCCAGTATCAATTCTCTGAAGTTTTCTATTATGTGATGGGTTTGGATTCAGTGCTATAAAAAATACAAAGCCTCAATTTCTGCCAAGACTATTCAAAAGATAAAAATCAAAATGATATAAGGAATATAGAGGAAAATTATAGGAAAAGTTAGACAAAGAATTGAACTTCATGGTGTTCAGGGATTCCTCCAGCCCATGTGGTTCTTTGTGTGAGTTAGAAACAGATTCTCCTCTGTCCAGGCAAATGCAGTCCCTGTCCTGGGCATGGGGCAGGCCGGATTTCAGCTCCCATTTCCTCTTTATCACAGAACACTTGTGAAGTGCACAGCCTGCATAACCATAGGCAGTGGCCCTGACCATTCCTCGCTAACTGACATAGCCATATAGATCAATTCTAAGGCACTTAGAAAAGCTCTGCTCTGCCAGGCTACCAGACAGGACTGTCAAGAGGGCCTTCTGAAGAACTTGGGTGCGTGTTAGAAATATACCACAAAATCAAGGTTTGGCCAATACCATTCAAGTTTAATTCTATTGTCCTAGGTCTAGTCTTTATCTTTCACTTTCGAAAATGTCCCTGTTCAGACCACAAATGATAGGATCATCCTAAATATAACTTTGATAGGAAACAGTGTGAAAATGTTGTCCGAAATTTCTACAAACAGATGTGTTAGATACACACGTGGAGATGGAAAGGAAGAGGAAAGAAAGAATGGCGGCAAATGGTAGGACAAACCCTCCTCAGTTCTGCGTGTGTCTGTCATCGGTGAGTTCCTGGGGCCAACTGCTCATTGACATTCAACACCAGTCACAGAATTAAGTTTTCTAGGTAGGGCAACTTCCTCCTGAATGCTCCTGGCTCCAACATGACATCCTCTTTCTCCTCCAGAGACACAGCCTATCTCAGGAAAGGTTCCTAAAGTGTGGGTGCTAATATCTAACAACTGGATTCCAAAGAAAAGTGAAACTCATTAAAGGGAAAGAAAATGGTTGGTATAAACAAACTATTAAAACTAAGACAGATGTAATTTATCATATGTGTCCTTAGGACTAAGAATATAAAGAGAAGAGAGTAGCAATAGAAATGCTATCAGGTATCGAAAGCCTCCGTTTACTACCTATATATCTGTCTAACAAGGGTACAAGTGAACTTTTCTAGAACTAAAATGTGAATGTGTTGATACAATGATTAACCAAATGATATGAAAGTTATGTTAACCAGCTTGATGAAGATGTTTCAAATTGTATATGAAACAGCACAATGTACCCCATGTTGGCATCAATGTACACAGAAACCAATTAATAATAAAAAAAA
>CAUYQV010013188.1:0-16612 GCA_963574575.1 Galagoides demidoff | reverse complement strand
AATCACCTTTCTGAAAAATGAGGTTCCTGCCAATCTTGATGGCCTTCTGAATGCACGAGATACTACTGGATTCCAGTGAGTCGGCTGCCTGGGGGAATCGGAGGCTGAGCAGCCGAGGGTCCTTCCTTATCTGCTCTCATACAGCCTGTGAGTTTCCATGCAGGCCTGCATCTGCAGCAGGAGAAATACTGCCTCAGGAAAGGAGTTAAAAAGTTCATGCTTCAAGAATGAGTCTTAAAATATTCCAAGAATGTCAGAGAGAAATGTGACATACCCCAGGGGACCCCAAAGGGGAGTGAGAGCGGGGAACAGCTGGAGTTGCCACATGATAAGTCCTATGTGGCCTCCAGACCAGGTTTCAAAGAGCCAAGTGTGGGCCAGGGCCTAGGTGGCCTTGGCTCCTGCTTTCTGGGCACCCACATCCTTTTCCAGAGCAGGCCCATTACGCTGTCTGCAACTTCTGCCTAATAGGTATGAAAACTACCTCTGGAATCAAATAGATGTGGACTCAAAACCTAATTCTCCACTTATTGTGTGATTTAGGGATAGTTTAATTCATCTCTCTGAACTTCCATTTTTTCATCTACCAAATGGGGATACAAATGTTTAGTCCCAAAGATTTTAGAAAGAACTCAATGAAATAATATTATAAAGCCTTTAGCTCAGCATCCTAGTAGGGGCTCCATCAGTGACAGCCAATATTTTGGGAGAGGACACCTAGGTAGAATGGCCATGTGCTCCATGCATGTCTCGGGCCCTCTCTGAATCATCCCAGGCCCCAAGTTACAACACTAGCTTTTATCTGCAACTACTGATTTCTAGGTCTCCAAGGGGACAGGGAGAGAAGCATAAACCTCTCCCAGCAATGCAAAGGGAGCAGGGGAGTTTCCCAGAGACAGAGCGGCCAGGGGTGTGGGCCTGGCTGCAAAGCTGGAATGTGATCTCCAGGTGGGCTGGTGCTGGGAAGGTAGGGTCGGAGAGGTATGGGAAGCTCCATAGGATTCACTGAGCCATCATTCTGCAGCTCTGTACTAGGCCACTGTGCGCCAGCCACTGGTTCCAGAAGAAAGACAAAGTAGAAAACAAGTCATCATCCTTGCCTGCTCAGAGCTAAGTTTCTATGTGGAGGAACAAATATGTTTACAGAAATAAGTCAGCCCCAGGATTCTGAGGGATCAGTGGGGCAGAAGACCTGGCAGAGAGGCACAGGTGGGCATCAGCCTCTGGGAAATCTGTCAAGGGTGGGCAGTGGAGCAGGAGGTGCAGGCTCTGATGTCAGACAGTCTGAGCATGGAGCCTCACTCTACTTACTAAGTGACTAGGGGCCTTGGGTTCATTACTGAGCCTCCCAAGCTGCAGCCTCCTGCTCTGTAAGAGATTAGGGCACAGTTTACCTCTGGCTACTATGAACATTAAATGAGATAGTAGATGCAAGAACTTAGTAAAGCTCCTAGCTCAGAATAAACACTTAATGGAGGTTAACCAATAATGCTATTGCTATTACCCTCCCAATTAAACAAAGCCAGAATGTGTAGATTTGTCTGGACTGAAGTTCCAAGAAAGAGGGTGACCAGGTGGATGACAAGGACTTCATGACCAAAGCAGGAGCCCAGTATTAGATTCAGAGATGAGTGGGAGAGGGCAGTGGGCACTTGGAGTGGATGTAACGGAGAGGGGGAGAAAAAGGGGATTCCAGTGGTCAGCGCCAAGGATGGAAACTAAGCACATTTGGCAGCAGAGCAAACATGAAGAATCCAAAGACAACCTCGGAGAGAGGACGTAGAGACTCGAGCGAAAGAGTAGCTAGTTCAGCTCGTCTTGACTGAACACTTTTGTGCCAAGCTCTGTGTGAGTGTTTGACAGGTGGATGCCACATGCTCAACCACTCTTGTCAACATGGAGAGGAAATGGCACAATTAAAAGTGCCCTGCCTCAGGGGACATTGGGGAGTTTTTGATGCCCTGTTACCTAAAAATCTTCCTCCCAGGACACTTAGCTGGTGCAAGTTTAATTGAATGTTGAATCACACTGAAAATACTACAGTGTGGCAGAAAGACTCTGGGTCTCTGAGACTGAAGACCTGGTTGCAGGTGGTTGATAAGACATTTAGTCTGCCAGAGCTTCAGTTTTCTTTACTGCAAAACCAAGGCTTACCACCAAAAAACCTGGAGAGACCTTTCTAGAATGACAGAGTCATCTTGAATGACCTTAAATAAAAATCTTTGCATTCAATCCCATCTTTACTATAAACCTGCTCTTTGAACTTTGGGTGATTCACACCTGCACCCCACCCCAATCGCACATTCTTGGTTTCTTTGTTAAACAGAGAGAATTGATTCTTCCGTTATTTAATAAGGGCCTTAAATTGTGGCTGCTTCCTCCCCCCACATCCTTTGAATCACTGGGTCTGGAGATTCATTAGGTGGCATCCTGCCCACTGCCTCTCCCCTCCCTCCAAGTTCTCCAGCTTGGAGGCTGGTCAGACACCTGACAGCTGGGCAAACAAGTGCCTCACTCCTAAGTAGGGGGCTGGGGAGTAGCACAGAAGCCCCTACAGTTGCACTACACAGACCCGCGTGCTTTATATAGTCAACTCAGCCCAACTGGGAGAAGATGTTCTGTGATCCTGATTGTTTTCTTTTCTCAGAGTAGCTTATAAGGGAAAGATAAGTAGAATAAGCAGGTCACTGCCACTACAGTTGGTCTCCTGAGTGCCACAGGCAATCATCATTGTCCCCTGCTTACCCATTTTCTATGCCACTCACCCTCCTGCACCTCCCCTGATTTGGGTGGTTTAAATGGGACAGCATACCCTCATCCACAAGGACCCAGAAGCCCTGGTCATCATGTCCATTTCCTGTCGAATTTGGCAAGGGAATACCAAAGGATGCCTCAGTGAGTCCTGCAGGTATTGAACCTGTCACTCCTGGCCCCGCTGTGTGACAGCAGACTTAGCTCCTGCTGCTGACCAGAGTTACAGAACCCTGACTATGGTGGTGATAACTTTTCTTCCTGTTAGTCTTTTGGTGGAAGGTGACCAGAAGGCAGTGGCAGCTTAAATTTTAATGGGATTCTAGGAGTGTTCCCTGGTATTAGCTTGAAGTGTACCATGGTGGAGCCAGGACCTCCAAATCTGAAGAGTCCGGAGAAGTGAGGATGGAAGGCACAAAATCTCCAGGTGGACTGTTAGAGGTAGTGTAAGCAAGACACTCCTGCATGCACTCTTTGGTCCCCAATTTCCACCCACTAGGGATATAGCACCAAACAATGGTCATTGATTTAGCTACTGATTGCATCTTGGACAATGCCATTCATCTCTGCAAGGTCCCTCCTCAAGTCTGACCCTATAGATGATTCTTCAAAAAGTTGTTCCATCACTCCATCAGAATGACAGCCGTGAGTCATACCATACGTGACAGAACCAATGAATCCTTACCTCTCTTGCTATGATATGGGTTCCTTACTGTAATGTGACATTATGCACAGTGTCAATGAATAAAACACCCTGTTTTTTTTTTCTTTGTTTTGTTTGGTTGCTGAGACAGAGTCTCACTGTGTTACCCTTGGAAGAGTGCCGTGGTATCACAGCTCAGAGCAACCTCGAACTCTTGGGCTGACGTGATTCTCTTGCCTCAGCCTCCCAAGTAGCTGGGACTATAGGCACCTGCCACAATGCCCGGCTATTTTTTGTTGCGGTTGTCATTATTGTTTAGCCAACCCAGACTGGATTCGAACGTGCCAGCCTTGGTGTATGTGGCTGGCACCCTAGCCACTGTGCTACGGGCATCAGGCCAATAAAACACTCTGGAGAAGTTTGAATAGCTGTTCTGACCAAAGACCCACAGGCAGAAAAGGCAAACCCATACCCAGAATATGTGTTGAATCCAGTCACCATCAATCGCTACCCTTTTGAAGTTAGCACCAAGTGTCTGGCTGGTCTTTTCAAGGCTTACTGTTGTATCAGTGGCCCAGAATTGCTCTGTAGTGCTGTGTGGTTGGACATGTGGCAGGAGCAAGACCTGGATCAGACCCTATGAGTGGGCTCCCATGCTCTTGGACCAGATCAGTGAATTAAAAAGGAGATGTGGTGAGGATCACCACCCCTGCCTCCTGTAGGTTCTCAGGGATAACTGATATCCTTTATTCTCCACCATCTTCCTGGGATAGAATATTATTTTTGATTTACTGTCCTGGCCAATAGGAGGTTAGCAGAGGCTTCTGTTTGGCCTTTCCCACTTTGACTGCTTACTCCATAAGCAGAACACCTGATGTGGGGGTTTTGCCAAGTACCAGTTACATTCATTCCAATTACACATTCAGGGACCAAAAAAATACGCACCAGATGGGTCTATGGACCCAGTGGACACAGTGTAGGCTGGACTTGGGCCAGGAATCCACTTACTTAGTGGTCCCCATATGCCCCAACTTTAACAGGGAGGCCTTGATAAAGCTTCTGATTGCTGGGTGAAAATGCCAACCCATAGCCCATCACTAGCAGTCCCTGAAATATCTTCACATCCCCTGTTCCAATGTTTGGTTACTTAAGGAAAATGTACTTCTTTGGTATTGCTGGGATTTTTTTTCTTTCAAGCATCTGGCCTTTCCTTTGGTGAGTGTATTGTGAGTCTGAATATTAACTCAGGTCCAGAAACTAAACAGCCTCCTGGTCATTCATTCTTGATTCTTTTGAGTACAGACTGAGCAATACCAGCATTGCCTGTGCATCCATCTTGCCCCTGAGGATTCTGTGTCCCATTAACCGTTTCGATGGCACTCAGTGGGTCAGTCCCTCCCAGTCGTGCTACCCCAACCCTGCTTCTGATGGTTAAATGCCACCAGGTAATCCCTATTATTTGGATTATTTGATTACATCATCCCCCCTTGCTATTAGGGAGTCCTGTTCTGTGACCCCATCCCCTATCATTAGATCAGACCCCTATAGGGCAGCCAGCTGAGCTTTCAACAATGCTTGTTCCCCATTGTTCTGCTAAACAGAGCGTCCTCTGAGTCCTCCTACAAAATACAAACAACTGGTGGGCTTTCTGGCCTTCCTTGTGTGTCAACCCCCATATGCCCACTTCTTTTTGATTTCTTCTTCTACCATCTACCATACTGTTCTGTCCATTCTCCTTCACCTAATACTGGGTTACATTTTTACAAAGCTTCTGGAGCTATGTAAGATATGGCTCCAACAAAGTGTTAGTATCATCTACTGGGGTCCTTCCCAGGGTGTTAATCCTATATCGGACGGTGTTGTCATATCAGTAAACCACCACTTTTCCCGTTTCGTGGGTTTTTTGGTTTTTTTGTTTGTTTTGTTTTGTTTTACCTTGACTCAATCATTCTTTGGATCCAGGTCCAAACATGCCCTCCTAACCCTGCTGGTCTATGTCGTCTGAGTTCTTTGGCTCCCTCAGCTTGGCTGAGTTATAACTTGATATAATTACCGCCCTGGTGGCCATAAGGAGAAGAGGAGGTAGATTTGTGGTGGGCAATAGGGGAGAGGAGGATTTTCTCTTGCAAGGCAGAGGCTTCTGCATGAGCTTCAAGCAAAAACAGAGCATCATCCTTTATCAAGGAGGAGTGTGTCATTTCTACAGGTCAAGGGTATCCAGAGACATCAGGGGTTTCAACGTTGGCACATGGAATCCATCTAGATGTTTCCACCCCAAGTCTTCTTTCCAATGTGGGGCCTGACCTTGATGTATCCAGTGTGCTGTGTTTGAAAGCTCAGTCTTCTCTAGAGCTCTGCTACCTTTATAATTGTTCTGGGCCAGAGCCTCAGTTTTTTCTGCCCTCTGGCTGCAGTAAACGAGAGAATCTCATTATATGCCACCAAGAAAGACTTCTGACTTTCACATCTTACCATAAATCGGTGATTAATCACCCCCAGCCTTCGTTATGAATTTTTCCAATGCATTAATTGTACTCAACTTTCCAATTCCATTGTCCTTATAATTACTCTTTTCCCCAAGCCTCTTTAAATACCTGAGATATTGCGATGGCTACTGCATTTTCCTCCCCTGGAGCCCCACCCCATTCCCCACTAATTGAAGTGTTAAAGATTGTGTTGCTGGAGCACTGCTGGGCTGTCTGGCCTGCACCTACCACCAGTGACTGGGTCCTCATTGCCAGCCAGGAGTCCCATTCAGGGGGATTTCCTCACTGACAAAAAGAGGTCAGGTCTTTGAACTCCTGCATCAAGCAGCTCCTGGATATGGATGGCCCCTGAAGAGTGGGAGCAAAACTGGGTCAAGGCCTGCTCCTTTAGCTGAGGGCACTTCTGGGGAAGGGGGAAGCTTCCAGAAGCTAAGGGAATAAATGCTTTGCTCCTGATATGAGCCAAATAGCACAACATTTCCTACAATACCTTGAAATTATAGCAACATTCTCACCACCATCATTGACACTGCAAGTGGGTACTCAGATGTCATCTTACCAGTAAGGTCTCTCCTAGGTACGTTCTGTCCCCTGTGCTTGCCCTCGTGTTCCTCCCTAGCACTTATCTCCATCTGAAACTCTTGTTTACTATTGATCTCCCACCATTAGATTGTGCAGACTTTTGGTACCACTCCAGACTTAGGGCATCACTCCAGGATTACAGAACCACTTCTCCTAGAACAAGGTCTGGCTCAAAGTTAAGTCCTCAACAAACAACTGAAATACCAAACATTTTTTATGTGCCTACTACATGCACCTCAGTGGACTTGCTGTGAGGACAAAAATAAATATCACACATGAAGGTCTCACATAGACACACACACACCAAAAAAACCATTAAAAGACAAAGTATAAATAAAGAAGTATTCACACATATACATCTACAAGGGTCATTGGAATAAGAAATATGGCGTTTTCTATGCAGAAAGATATTGAAACTTGAAGACCTCAATGTCAGCAAATAGAGACTGAACTTCTTACCCAGAACTTAAGAGCAAGCCCCTGGCTCTGTGTCACAGAGAAAGATTTAGGACTCACTTTTATTCCTTCCAGCACCAGCATTTAATTGCAGACTTAACAGGGGCTTGGGCCTATAAAAGATTCACCTTGTTTCTCTGAATGTATACATTATTTACTGTACCGTCTATAAAATATTTACTCGTTTTCTCAACCGGCTGCACTCTGCTCAGCATTCACTACCCTACTGAGCTGCCCAAAGCTGATCAAACAGGCAGCTGGCACCTCTCCAGAATCAGCCCACGCAAGCAGCTGGAAAGGAACTATATTTCATGCATTTGTCAGAGCACATAGCAATCAAGGGTGCTGAAAGGTTTTCTGAAGGTACTGGGGAGGGGGAAAGGGTCCTTAATCCCTTCTCACCTCCACCCACTGCCTCTACAATGCCATGGCCTCTGCCAGGTCCAGAACATTCATCTGTTCAGTGTGCACTTATAGAGCACCTATTGTGTTCCATGGGTCTTGAGCAGATGGATAAAAATAATGCAAATTTCTACGTACTTGGAGAAAACCAACTGAGCAATAAATAATCACAATGAGAAGATTATTAGGTATTGAGCTACCCCTCCATGTGACTGGAGTATGTAAAACATGGGACCTTATGAAACAGATTGTTGGGCTGAAATTCGGTCTTACTCTGTCACTTATGAGCATATACAGTTGGACAAGTTACCTCTTCTTACCCCATTTTCCTTTGGATATTAATAGTCCCCGTTTCATGTGATTACTTTGGGGATTATGTCGATGTAAAGCTACTTGGTAAAGGTTCAAGGTAAGGGAGCAGGGGAGGAAAATCCCCAGAGAGCTCTGTGTACTAGTCACCCTATTTTACAGAGAGAAACTGAGATTTAGAAAAGTAAGTACTCTGCTAAAATTCACTTACCAGTGAAAGATACAAGATTCAAGCTCATGTCTGCCTAAAAGACTATACTTACATCCACTGTACACACACACACACACACACAATTGGCATAATTATGTGGCATAATTGTAATGTTACCATGATTTCAGTGACATTCCCAACCCCCAGTGACTTTAGATTTCCTTGTTATTTGCCCTTCTATCACTCTTGTCATTGAGTCATCCCGATTGTAATAATTTTTTCATTTGACTGTTATTTGCTGCTGAGTCCCGCCCTAAACTGTATGCAGGCAAGAGCTGTGTTTATCATGTCCTTCCCACACCTGGGTGAGTGTTTCACATGTATTGTCATTTACCCTTTGCAACAATGCTCAGGTGAAAGAAATATTTCTCTCCCCATCTTACTGCTAACGAAACTGAGGCTCAAAGAAGGGAAATAACTCATCCAAGAACACACAGCTGAAAAATGCAAGAACTAAGATTTTAACACAGAAGTTCTAATCCTGAAGCCCAGGACCCTTCTAGGAGCCGCATAGTCTCTTAAAAAGTGAAGAAGCCAAGGGCAAGGGTAGAGGAACAAACCCCTGCATATTAAGGGCCACTGCGTCAGGTATTACACTGAGATTCTTTGTCCACACTGTGTCTTTTACTCCTCACCACGAATTAGTGATCAAAACAAGGTTTTTGAAAACTCAGGTGCAAGCCTTATTGGAATGATCTGGTAAGGAGGGAAAAGAAGCTGGCCCTGAGCAGGAAGTGCACAGGGAAAACCGACAGGGATGCAGAGCACATTAGTGTGGCTAAGAGCACAGCCGGCTCCCGTGGGGCTGAGGTGAAGGCCAATGTCAGGAGCCCAGTCCTGGGGGGAGGAGAGCAAGGGAGGGCTCAGGCGTGGGCAGGATGTTTTGAGATTCTGACTTCCTGGCTATACTAAAGCTCTCTGCTCTTTGTTTTAGTAAAGATACAGACACCATTCATCTTCTCATTCTTTTATGTCCAATGACTGTTGAATTTCTAGCCAACGCTACTGGCAGAAATAATTGGCACAAAATAAAATTGATAACGTATAACACCGTATGTGGCATAATGTGTTATTGGCTGCAAATAAACAAAAATATCAACTCTTCTTAAGGATAGATGTTGAAACTGAGTTTTATGAAATTAATGGGTAAAATCAGTGTGCACGAAAGAAGGCTGGAAGTGGCATATGCTTATAATCAGCTCTATTTGTCATGGGAAAAATTCTGATTGATTAATATTAGGAATTAGGATTGAGGAATATTAATATTGCTTTCATAATTTACAAAGAAATATTTGATTCCAACAAAATTAAAAATGGGGAAAAACAGATAGTTGATCAAAAATACTAACTGGATCGATAATATTTGCTCCAGAAATTATTGATCCATCAATATGTGTATAAATTTGATGAAAATAGCTGTTTCACAAAGTCAGAACTTAGCATCCTCTGGGCCAAAATCAAGGTCTTTAGACATCTTATTTGTCTTACCCAAGGTCTGAGGCCATGCTGGGAGCTTTATTTACGCTACCTGTAATCTTTGTGATGAAATTTTGTTGGAGGATTGCAAGCCCCCAATTTGTAGACAAGGAAACTAAAATTCAGAAACACCAAGTAATCTGTCCAAAGTTGTAAATGATTTAGTACCTGGGCCAGGATTATTTGTTGATCAAAACAGAATAATGTCAGCAAGAAGTGATGGTCGCTCGGGCCTTCCTTCCCAGAACTCAGGACATTTTGCAAGGCTACCATTTATCTTCTCCACCTGTCCAGAAAGGTGTTGAGGCAGACATGGCTGTGCCCCTTTCCAGGTGGAAGTGCTGAGACCCCAGGAGAGAAATGAACTAGTGTAGGGTTTCAAATTGTATAAAAGCTCTGAGGTTTTCCTGGTCCCCAGCCCACCATTCTCGTCATTTGTTGAAATGATCTGGCCATCAGGAACAAATATAGAATTAATGCTATTTTTAAAAAGCAACTCAAGTCAGCAAACTATCTGCTCCTAGAAGTGTAGAGTCATATGTGACACAAAGTAATTATTCACACTGATAGCAAGCAGGGAATTTGGTCTCCCCTGCATCCACCACCATACCTAAAGTAAAACTATACTCCAAAGATGTTGAAAATAATACACCCCCTAGAGGATAGCTTGTGGCCCCTACACTTGCTATTCTGTACTCACAGAGTGAAGGGCAGGGGTCAAATTGGCCATCATGACATCATAATACACAGTTTTATCTCTTAGCCAGTTTCCCTATGGAACAGGTATCTCCCGTCTACTCGATAACCATCTAAACTTGGGGGTTCATTAGCAAGAGAAGCAGACACATTGCAGGTCTCTGGGAGAAAGCAAATAAATGTTTTCAGCATCATGTTTACTTGCTTTCACCCAAATCAGTAAATCTTAATGATTTCATTCAGATACCTGGCATGACATTTAATGTTTTATGATGTGGGAGAAATTTTAAAGGAATTCATAGTAACCATCTACTCTGGTTTTCCCAGAACTGAAGGATATACCAGGATACTGGACTTTCTGTTTTAAAATTGGAACAGTCTCCAGCAAACTAGGATGGCTGCTCACTGTCCTCCTTCCCCACTGTATTATCAGCACTCAGGACAGTGCCTGCTATTCCCACTAGATTTCTCCATGCCTTGATGTCCTTCCCTCTAGAATGGGGACAGAGGGTGCTTCCTTGTCCTGTCTCAGTCACAGTGTTATTATGCTATATGTAAGGACAAGGGAGGACTATTTTTTTTTGTTAATGTTATCTAATAAAGTAAAAGAAAATTTAAATAACCCCTGAAAAATACAATCCAACTTCTCGATTGCTAGAAATGCATTGTACATATATTGTATTGTAATATAGCACACAGCACAATGCCTAGCAGAAAAAATATGCTCAAAAACGCACTTGGATAAATAAAAGAATAAATGAATGGGTCAACAGATGAGTAATTATGTGAATGAGCATACAGCAATTAAATTAACTAATTTTATAGAGTCATTTTCAGAGCCAGAAGTTATTTAATCCAACCACTACGTTTCTCAGAGCCCACATTCAGACAACAAATTCTTGGCAGAGTCAAAATTAAAATTCAGTCATCTCAATATATTGAAATATGGTAAAAATCTCAACTAATATTACCCAGCTTCACCAGCAATTTTCTTCTTAGCACAAGAAACGCAGAGTCAGCCAGTAGTATATAGTTCTCCTTCCAAGCAAAGCCACTTGGTGTGAGTTTCCCCACATGCCAGCCTGCCCTGACCCAGTTATTGGAAGTTGAGGTAGAGAAAGGTAGAGAAAGAGAAAGAAAGAAATTTTATACCCTAATGTTCTAGAAGTGCCCAAGAATTATAGCATCTATATCTAGGCTAAAGTGGGGTTTTAACAGACGTTAAATAAATGTATGACATAATAAATGAATGACTGATATGAACAAAAACTATTAATGGGTTATTGATTATGTTGCAGACACTGGCTAGGCACATTTTGTATGATATTTAAACTTTTCAGCAGCCCTGTTTTATATTTGTCTCCGTGGTGTATGTGCCTAGCACTACCTAATATACCAAAATTTTACTTATTTACTTACCTACTGTCTCTCCAAGAATTTAACTTTCGGTAGATCTAAAATCTTTGTCTATTTTGTTCCCTGATGCCACCTTAGAAGAGTACCTGGAACCAGGTAGATTTTCACTAAATCTTAGTGGCATGAATATTGTTATCCCTTCCTTGCAAAGAAAAAACTAAATTTAGAGTTGCTCAAAAGTCCCTGATCTTGTGTCAGGCACTCCATAGGGACTTCTATGCTTTTGTCAAAAACTGGTGATTATACTGTAAGGCAGGGAGCATCATTATTCTAGCAAGGTGGCCTCTGAGACCCGGGAGGAGGGGGTCATCCGTTCAAAATCAGACAGCAGCTCATGTAATAAAGGGCTGGATCTGATTCATACCCTGGCAAGTGTAGGTAAGAAACTCTTGCTCTCCCCATGACCTCAATCCACCTTCCAATGAGAAACGCTGAATCAGAGTATTCACAGAGAAGGGGATGTTGCACACCTGCCAGGAGCAGAAAGAACCCAATACAGCCCAAGCAGACTTAGAAAGACCTCCGCGAGCAAAGAACATCCCTTTGACACTAACAATACAATAAATGTGGAATGCAGGAAATTAAAACAAAGTTATTAGGACAAAAGATGTGCAATGACTTGAGCTCTTAATGAGATGCCCACCATACCTAGGAGTAAGCAATTTCCCAGAGGAAATGTGATATGGAAAGAATAGTAAGTTGCTCCTTCGTGGCACGCAGACACATCCTCTTGCAGACATACCTGCTTAGGGCCCAGCGAAAGACAGTGTGTAAACGTCTGGAATATTATATAAAAGCTGTCTGCCCAGCCAGTCAAAGCTATTAAAATCCATCTCCCTGAAACGAACCCTGAGAGCAGGTCAAACAAATCTAATTTTTATTGTTCCTTAAGGAGATGGCTGTGTCGGAGACAAAGGAGAGAGGCAGGAGGCCAGTTAGGGAGAAGGAAAAAAAAAAAAAAACCTAAGAGGCCTTAAAAAATTAAATGTTCAAAAGAGCCGTGGCAGGCAAGATAAATGATATATTACAGTGCTGGTTTAAACCTAATTGATGACTAATGTTGTAATGCATCTGAACCTACACTGATCTATTATCCGTCTGGTCCGGGCTGAAGGGACAGTGCAAGGAGAAAAATTGCTAACTGTTTTAACCTGATGGAACTTAAAAAAAAAAAAAATCAGTCCAGTTACTTTAAAAGATAAATGGCTGGGTGGTGACCTCCTAATGTATATCAGGGTCTTGCAATGCAAAATCAAATGTTAATTAAATAGAATCCAGTGCAGGAACAGTGAAGAAAGAGTGTGTTTTAGACCTTAAGAGTCTAGGGGGAATTGTGTTGTTGGGGTTCCTACAAAATATTTCAAAGAAACTACCAGTGGAGAGGCAGTAATGGCGGACCACATAGCAGTCACTGAAACAGCAAATGTACACAATAAACACCAACCAGGTAACGCCTACATGTAGGTATGTGAGCACGGTTAAATTACAGTGGTAGAAAGGGCAGGGTCACCAACAGCTGTTTAAATTTGCTGGAATGGATCAAAGAGGCTTTATTTTCTTGATCTGCAACAGACTCCACACAATCTTCAGGAGGAAAAACAAGGTAAGAGCATGTCGGAAGGACTCAGGAGCCAACTTCAAAGAGTTTCCAATGGCCAAGTCTAAGATAACGTTAACCATAAAATAGTGGATGTAATAAATTGTATTCAAATACTACAATAAGTATCAGAGTTCATACTGATGTAAATGAATGACTATGTAAAAGAATGGAAAAATGAGGAGGAGGAAAATCTCTTCATCAGAGTAGAATTTTAAATAATAAGTGGATATAAAACCAGGAAAATGGAAAAACACCATCTGACAACAAAAAAAAAGTAATAATTGTTTTAGGCAAGAGTCTTGAAGAGATATCAAAATGTAGTGATCGAAAACAAACAAACAAAAAGTATAAGAAGCAGAATATTTACATAGTCCCAGGGTGCACCACTTTGAGGACCCCTTGAACATGGAGTCAGAGCTATCATCACCAGTAAAGGGACAAATGAACATCACATGCTGTTGATGCCACTACACCACGGTGACACAGATTAGAAGTACAATGCTTACAAGAGATAGACTTCTCATAGGTGCAGGAAAGCCCCAGGTAACCTCTGTTGGTGCCTTTTATTGAAATAGTATACAACAGGTGTGTGTGTGAGGGGTCCCACGTGCAGGAGCTATGTGCTTAATGATCATGTTCAAGGTCCA
Organism: Galagoides demidoff; assembly: GCA_963574575.1. Classification (NCBI taxonomy): domain Eukaryota; kingdom Metazoa; phylum Chordata; class Mammalia; order Primates; family Galagidae; genus Galagoides; species Galagoides demidoff. The sequence continues at coordinate 2,937 of CAUYQV010013188.1, read as the reverse complement.
ACAACTGCTTGCTCACAAGCCACTGATCTTACCTCATTAATGCATACAGTTGCTTGAGGGCTTTTCTCTGGGCTGGAAAACATCTCCATGCTGACTGGGGGATTGTCCCGCGCCCAGCACCTCCCTCCAGAACTGATGACCACTCCCATAAGCCTGGTGCTTAGTCTTCTACAATGTACCTCCTGATATAACACATCTAGAGGGACATGATAACATTGCTGGGGTATTTCCTGCTAAAAACGCATAACCAGAATTATGAGAAAACATCAGACTAATTGAGGAACATTCTACAAAATAACTGGCATCAAGGTCATAGATCAAATATCAAGTCAAAGAATGACTTGGTACGTTCCAAATTAGACTAAGGAGATATAATATAGCATAAATTGTGATGCTGGATTGGATGCTGAACTGGAAAGATAGGTATTTGTAGGATAACCGGAGAAACATGCATTGTACCAATGTTCCCTTCATAAACTCAATATTACATGATGGTTATGTGAGGAAACATGTTAACATTTGGGGAATTTGGGTAAAAAAAAAAAAGATAGGCAAGCATTCTTTGTTCTATTTTAGAAAATGTTTTATAAATATGAAATTATTTCAAAACACAAATTTAAAAAAGCTACCACGCCACTGTTGTTTATTCCTTAAAGACCACATCTAGGGGCAGTGCCCATAGCTCAGTGGGTTAGGGCACCAGCCACATACACCAAGGCTGGTGGGTTCGAACCCAGCCTGGGCCTGCTAAACAACAATGATGACAACAACACCAAAAAAAAAAAAAAATAGCAGGGTGTTGTGGTGGGCACCTGTAGTCCCAGCTACTTGGGAGGCTGAGGCAAGAGAATTGTTTAAGCCTATGAGTTTGAGGTTGGTGTGAGTTGTGATGCCACAGCACTCTACCGAGGGTGACAGCTTAAGACTCTGTCTCCAAAAAAAAAAAAAAAAGACCACATCTAGCTTCATTCTTCCAGGAACTGTTTGTTTTCATTACAGGTGAAAAGAGCCACCTCCAAAGCCAGGATATTATTACTTAATTGGGAAAGAAAGAACCAGGAGCAGAACAGGGTAATCACTTTCAGCAAGTTCATGTGGGTCACTACAGAAGTTTTTAGACAGACTGTGCGATGGTCCATTATTTCACTTCCAAGAAACACATTCACCAGCAAACTTTCTGATTCACTCAAATAAGTTTTAATCTGCTCAGTTTATTGGTGTTGCTTGGACGGCTTCATTTGTTTCTGTTCACAAGGATTTTATGTTTCTTGATTTTTGTGTATTTCAAAAATTTTGTAATGACCCACATACCATAATGGGATGAGTAATCCCAGAACAGCTTTGTGTGAACTGCTCCTGTGATTGAGGAAGGGGGGCTGCAAATGGCTCACTGAGATCTACTCTTCTCTGGCAGGGACCCAGAGAGGGAATCACCATTAGCAATTACAATTACAATTACATCTCCTATTTTGCACTTACTTTGAGTTAATCTCTGTGCTAATATCTTTACTATATTATCTCATTGAATTCTTGCAGAAGGAGGTATTGTTCACATTTGAAGAAATAAAGAGAAAGCAAACTTGTTTTTAGAAGTAGACTTGTTTTGCTAAAAGCGATTTTGCAATTTGGATTGAGTGGAAGTCTTGACTCCTGAGTCTACACTTACTGCCCTTAACCACGGTGCAGTACACAGCTTCAACAAGAGTGCAGCGCCCACCTCCATGTGTCTTTTAAAAATACTAGTTAGATCTAAGCTATAGCTTAGGGTGAATGTTAAAATGTGAAAAGGAAAAAGAAAAAAGAAATTTCTGAGCCAAGTATATAACTTTGTACACAAGATTCTTATTGGACCCTTCTGTCTATGTAGAAGACAAAGTGATTTCTAGCACTTATGTAGAACTTCACTTATTCCACACTAACTGCTAATGTGCTCATGTCTAACAATCCTCATCTTGTTCTCTTTAGTCACCAGGATTTAGTGGACACATCCTTCTGCAAGAAAAAAAAGAAGTCACGCTGGGCCTCTGAGAGACAGACAGAAAAGTCACCCATCAGGACCCATTGAGGGTAAGCCATGTTAAGATGCATCACAGTATTATCCCCTTTTTTACTTGCTTCTTCCTCTTTCTCCTCCTCATCTCACCCCCCTCTCTCCTCTCTCCTTTTCCTCTTTATTTTTTCTCTCTCTCTCTCTCATTTTTTTTTACATAGATCATGAATACATTTATGCCATCATGGGATTCAATGTGTTGATTATTTATACAAATTGGAGTGCTTACATCCTACTAATTAACATAGCCTTCACCTCATTTACCCAATTATAGTGTTAAGACATTTGTGTTCTATACCTGATACATCCAACTTGTACTTGCAATATGCTCCATAGGTGTGGTCCCCCTATTAACCCTCCCTCTATCAACCCACTCCCCTCTCTTTCTCTCCCTCTCCCCTTCCCTCCTTCATCCTGGGCTATAGCTGTGATTCATCATTCATATGAAAGTGTGAGTGATTATAAATTGGTCTCATAGTAGTACTGAGTACATTGGATATTTTTTTCCATTCCTGAGATACTTTACTAAGAAGAATATTTTCCAGCTCCATCCATGTAAACATAAAAGAGGTAAAGTCTCCATTTTTTTAATGATGCATAATATTCCATGGTATACATATACCATAATTTATTAATCCATTCATGGGTTGATGGGCACTTGGGCTTCTTCCATGACTTAGCAATTATGAATTGAGCTGCAATGTACAACCCGGTGCAAATATCTTTGTGCCAAATGATTTTTTGTCTTTTGGATATACACCTAGAAGAGGAATTGCAGGATAAAATATAGCAGTAGTCCTCTTTGTTTTCTTCTTCTTTCTTCCCCTCCCCCTCCTCCTCCTTCTTTTTCTTCCCAACTATGGAAATACAAGAGGAAGAAGAGGAAT
>CAUYQV010013184.1:0-26765 GCA_963574575.1 Galagoides demidoff | reverse complement strand
GCCCGCCACAGCGCCGGCCATTTTTTGGTTGCAGCCATCATTGTTGTTTGGCGGGCCTGGGCTGGGGATTCGAACCCACCACCTTAGGTGTACGTGGCTGGCGCCTTAGCCGATTGAGCCACAGGTGCCGAGCCTATAACCTCTTTCTTAAAAAAAAAAAAAAACCCACATCTTTCTTTATATCTTTGTATATAGAACTGAGAAGGGGTTTGGTATCTAACAGTTTTAATTACACACATTAATTATAATGTTAACTCTTATTTTAGTAAAAATCTAGGGAGTAAGTAATTTGACACAGCTGGGCCAGGGAGCATGGGAAGTTTGAGTGTTATTCTGAGACCTCACAGTAATCATTTCTCTAAGACCTCAAAATCTAAAGGCTCAAAACTAAGGTCATATGTTTATTGACAAGTTAAGCAGGTATTATAAACATCACAGAAGCAACCGATTTATGGCTTTAAAGTATCCAGCAGAAATAGCCTAACTAGTAGACTCAGGTAAAAATTTCTAAAAATGTCTAAATTGAATTAAATGACTAAATTAAATTTTGAAGATGTTTTTATTTTATCAATAATTTTAAATTATGTACCAAAGACTACTAAACATGAACTTGAAAAGCATTTGGCCCAAAGCAATCTACAGATTTAATGCAATCCCTATTAAAGCACCATCATCATACTTTAAAGAGCATGAAAAAACAGTACTTCGTTCTGTCTGGAATCAGAAAAAACCTTGAATAGCCAATACATTACTCAGAAATAAAAACAAATTAGGAGGTATCACATTACCAGACTTCAGGCTATACTATAAATCTATAGTGATGAAAACAGCATGGTACTGGCACAAAACAGAGAGGTAGATTTATGGAACAGAATAGAGAACCAAGAGATGAACCCAGAACTTATTGTCATTTGATCTTCAATGAGCCTATCAAAACATTCAGTAGGGGAAAGACTCCTTATTTAACAAATGGTGCTGGGTGAACTGGCTGGTGACCTATAGAAGACTGAAACTGGACCCCCACCTTTCACCATTAACAAAAATTGATTCTCACTGGATAAGAGATTTAAACTTAAGACAGGAAACTATAAAAATACTAGAAGAGAGTGCAGGGAAAACACTTGAAGAAATTGGCCTGAGAGAATCCTATAAGAGGTGGACGCCTTCGGGCAACTGAAGCAACACCACAAATCCATTACTAGGATCTGATTAAAATAAAAAGCTTTTGCACAGCCAAGAGCACAGTAAGTAAAGCAAATAGACAACCTTCAGAATGGAAGAAGATTTTTTTGCAGGTTATGCTTCCAACAAAGGTTTGATAACTAGAATCTACAGAGAACTCAACTAATCAATAAGAAAAGAACAAATAACCCCATTTCTATGTGGGCAAGAGAGTTGAACAGAAACTTCTCTGATGAAGACAGGCACATGGCCTACAAACACATGAAAAAATGCTCATCATCCTTAATCATCAGAGAAATGCAAATCAAAAACACTTTTAGGTATCACCTAACTCCAGTAAGATTAGCCCACATCACAAAATCCCAAAACTACAGATGTTGGTGTGGATGTGGAGAGAAGGGAACATTTCGACATTGCTGGTGGGAATGCAAGCTAATACGACCTTTTTGGAAAGAAGTTGGAGAATACTCAAGGAACTAAAAGTAGACCTACTGTTTGATCCTGAAAATCCTCTACTAGGTATATACCCAGATAATCAAAAATCATTTTACAACAAAGACTTTTGCACCAGAATGTTTACTGCAGCCCAATTCATAATAGCCAAGACATGGAAACACCCCAAGTGCGCATCGACCCATGAATGGACTAACAAATTGTGTTATATGTACATCATGGAATACTATGCAGCCATAAAAAGATGAAGACTTCACATGTTATATGTTTTCCTGGATGGAGCTGGAACATATTCTTCTCAGTAAAGTATCTCAAGAATGGGAAAAAAAGTATCCAGTGTACTCAATACTACTATTAAAACAATATATAATCACCTACACATACATATGAATGGCAAAACATAACTATAGTCCAGAAATTAGAAGGGAGGAGGACAGACAGGGGAAGGGAGGAAAGAGGTGGGAGGAGGGAGGGTATTTGAGGGACCTCACCTAACATGCATCATGCAATGGTTCATTTCAAAACTATTAAGAAAAGAGTACAATCGTGATGGATGTGTTAATCAGTTCAATGTACCAATGTTCAATTGTATACAATTTGACATTGTATATCAAGTCAGTGCACTGAACCCCATAAATACATCAATGTACACAGTTATTATTTAATTTTAAAAAAGCATTTGGGCTTTTTCACTTATTGAGCACCTCTTGTAAGCTAATTTGGTGCCGCCATACACAATAGACCAAAATATACACACATGTACAAAGGGCCCTCTAGCCTTTATTTTAAGACTCTAACCATGAAATTAGAAAAACTCATCAACCCAAATGGGATAGCTGATTCAAACCAAACCACAGGGAATGGAACAAGTAAAACTCCTGTTCTACATGGCCCAAGCCTCACTGAGTCTCAGAGGAAGAGTCACCAGTTGACATCTTAAAGCACAGAGAGAAAAAAATCCAAGGCCCTTTAATAAGGAATTTGGGTGTGCAAGAGGAAGACTAAAATAGATGCCAAGGCAACATAACACAGGAATTTGCCATTGTATTCTCCGAGAAGACCAGCTTCATTTAGACAGGTAGCATTGAATATTGGGCCTCCAAAAGAGAGAGGTGCCCTGGGACTACTGTGCACCCCAGCCATGCAAGGCTGTTATGATACATTTCTTTACAAGGACTTTTAAAAACTGTTTAAATCACCTCATTTCTTATCTAAGGCCCAAAGAAAGGAGACGCCTTCTGTAGTGTATTTAGCTGCCTCTGACATTGTCATTCTTATCTACCCATAACACACACCAAGGTCAAATTTTCTGACAATACAAAGTAATTTCTGGTATCCCCCAAAGCCAGAGGGATCAGGTGACATAATACAGGAGAGCAGAGGTTTGTATCTGGGAAGAATCTGCTTATGGCTCTTTAGACTCTACAGGAAAACAGAAGACCCCCTTAAAGCGGTATGTGGTATGTTTCTTTCTCTGAGTTCCTTAAGGGATCCGAGTCATTAGAGGTTCCCTGTAGGGTTTTTCCTTCCCATTGTGGCCCAAAGACAGCAGAGAAGAAGAAACAGGGAGGAGTATAGGTAAGGGATTGACTGTAGACAAGGCCAAAGAGTTGGTATTTCTGGCTTGTGAACACTTTTAACTGAAGGTATCCTTTTCAGTGAAACTAGAAAGCATTAGTCAAGGTTATTACTCAATCATGGAAGTAAAGGTATTTCCAAAGTGGTGGAAAACAGTTTTTACAAGATCTAGCAGTGCCCCAAAGGCAGCTCAAAGAAAGGAAAGTTTTATTAAGAGCAAATAGTGTACAGCACACGTTTCTGTCTGGTCATATTCTCTAGGGCCTCAGTTTCTTGGTTGACCGTCCAGGCACAAAAGTCCAAAAGCTTCAGGTGCCCCCCCTCCATAGATGGAAGTTTCAGGTGCCCCCCCCCCCATAGATGGGAGAAGATTGGAAATCAAAAGCTGTCCGAGGAAGGGAAAGGGGTCAATGATAAGTGAGTACCTCAAAAGTTACATTAAATTGTGAACCCTCAGAGACTCACTCCCAGGCTGCCAGGGTAAGAGTTTAGAATTTTAAGCAATAGGCCACGAACTATCTCTGTAGGGGCAGCTATTCTTGCAGGGACAGCATGTGAAGGGCTTTTGACATTTATGTTAGATTTTGATCTTCAATCTTGTCAAGAGAATTTTTAAGGATATTATATGCCCTTCCCTGAATCCAATTCTTGTGTGAATACAAATGAAGGCAACGGTTTAGGATAAGTGATTTCTAAAATTTATTTTCAAAAATTTAGAAGCCTTTCTTATTTAATTAAAGGATTCATCTTTGGGGCTTTTATTTTCAACAATTTACTTATTTCAAAGCAATTTAATCCAATAGCCTCTTCAGGGAAGAAGCAAGCCCAAAGAATCCCTCATTCTCCCAGAAATAGGCTAAGATAGCAGCAAAGGTTGAGATGACAAAAGTTCTCTTATGAATGAGACTCTTTATGACAAACACTCCCAAGAGCTTACCATGTTTGGAAGAAAAAAGTCTTGAGTTTCCAGCCATTTTTATGCTGGCCACTGAATGAAGTCCAAAAATTTGCATCCCCAGACGATGGAGAGCAAAGGAAAGATTCCTGTGTGGTCACAAAACAAGCTCTCAGGGACATAACCCGAGGTAAAAGGGCATTTAATCCAGTATCCTTCTTTCTGAACCTCACAGAAAGACAGAGCAACAAAGGAAAACACTATTTCTAAGAGGAAAGGGATCAAACAATATGAATTTATATCACAAAGCGCCAAAAGTTGCTGCCTTGAGACTATTCACACAAATCCTTTTTTTCCTATCAATCAAAATAGGCAAACAGTAATTTTTATCATCTGTTCAACTATAGTGAACAGAGAGAGAGGTCAGGAGCCTGGCTGGTAAGGAATTCGTGCCCTTTTTGCTAGCTTTTTAAGATTCCTGGGTTTTCTTCCACTACAGTTCTTTAGAAGAACAGAGTAGCTTTAAACTGTAGGAAGCAAAGACTTTTGCCCCATAAAAGCTTGCTGAAAAAAATCACTGACAGGAGGCAGAGTGATTATTTGGAGAAAAAGACATATAAATTCATTCTTAACATGTATACACAGGAGTCTTTAAAATGAAAATTTAAGTATTTGATGAGATTTTGGAAATAGGTGTCAGATTCTCAGTTAATCTTTCCTACATTAGGTAAAAAAAGTCTTAGATTATTATTATTATTATTTTGAGACAAAAATCTCACTCTGGTGCCCTGGGTAGAGTGCCACAGCATCACTGTAGCTCACAGCAACTTCAAACTCTTGCACTCAAGCAATCCTCCTGTCTCAGCCTCCTGAGTGGTAGGAATTTAGGTAGGTGTGTGCCACCACACTTATCTAGTCTTTCTATTTTTAGTAGAAATTAGGTCTTACACTTGCTCAGGCTAGTCTCGAAGTCTGGAGTTCAAATGATTCACCCACCTCGGCCTCCCAGAGTGCTAAGATCATAGGCATGAGCCACGACACCTGGCCTATTCTCTGTATTAATAGAGATTTTCTACAGATGTAAATTTCCCCCCATAACAGAGAGCTTTGTAGTATTATCTTGTGGTTGCCATCTCAGAATTTGGCAAAGAAATTTATTTGGGGATAAAATATTTTGATTTCTTTTAACCAACCAGTGTATTGCAACTGTGGGGGTTTTAGTCACTTTGAGAGGACTCATTTCCCATGATTTGGAGCTCTTCTGACCAAGACTTGGTCAAATCTAATGAAAGACAGACTAAAGGGCAGTGCCTGTGGCTCAAGGAGTAGGTTGCCGGCCCCATATACCGGTTCCCACCACCTCTGGTATATGGGGCTGCCAACTGGTCAAAAACTGCAAAAAAAAAAAAAAAAAAGGAAAGACTAAATTCAAAAGTAGAAAAAGTTTTTTGCATGATTACTATATTGTTGAGATCTCTAAGCATAAGGAGAAGTTATAACAAGCTGACAACCTTCACCTTCAGCTATCAAATTCAAAAACGAGGGGAGCTGGGGCCATGGCCCATGCCTATAATACTATCACTCTGGGAGACTGAGGCAGTGGACTGCTTGATTTCAAGAGCTTAAGCCCAGCCTGAGCAAGAGCAAGACCCATTTCCATTAAAACTGAAAATCTGGCCAGTCATTACAGTGGGCACCTGTAGTTCTAGCTACTTGGGAGCCTGAGGCAAGAAGATTGCTGGAGCCCAAAAGTTTGAGGTTGCTATGAGCTATGACACCAGGGCACTCTACCCAGGGAAACAGAGTGATACTCTATTTCAAAAAAAAAGAAAAAAGAAACTCTAGACCAGCTCCTTACCTGGAGATGTGACCAAGCTGAGCCTGCTCGCCCTTATCATGGAATCAGGGAAACTTGCCTTCCTTATTGGAAATGATCAAAACTCAGATGCTTCCGTTGGCAAAATAAATCTTGGATCTCAAAACCAAAAATTTGGGGAAGATTGAGGAGACTCAGGAGAGAGACACCTGTGGCTTCAGCAAAAGTCAGCAATTAATTAAACTCTAGTTTGCACATTAGCCCTAAAGAGAGAACTTGCTACAAGTCAAAAGAAGCTCTACTCTGAGGAGGGCTCCCTTCATGGGGTCCCCATTTGTCAATCCAAACAAGTGGTGGGGGTTCAGTAAGTCAAAGTTGAGGACGAACCTGGGAAAACCATGAATTGTAGACGGTACTGCAGTTATTCTTTTCTGAAGGGGAATCTGGAAGTTTTCAGCATTTAAAGCCATAAAGAAAGAAAAAAAGGTAAAAAGAGGTAGTGAGACGATGATTACATACTTATGAAACCCAGGAAAATTTACATTTTACTTAAGATAAACGAAATGTTAGAAGGTAAAAACGGAGTGAAGGAGGCAGCATTTATGTAGGTGTCCCTGGGGAGGTAGAGGAATGTCTGATGCTGTCTTGTCTCTGTTCTGTGCCTATAAAGATAAACTTGCAATTAGTTATTAGTGTGGAATCAAACAGACCTTAGATGTTAGACATCGTCTGGAGACATAAAGTTACAGTTTGCATGTCCTTGCTTATGGGAGGCCCTTACTTCCTAGTGAGTGATCTGCAGGGCCAGTTCTTCATAGGTACCGGAGAAGTTTACCTTCTCTTTTGCATTTATTTGGGAGGGGGCTTGAGTTTTTTACTTTTCTTTCTCCATACTTATTCCCCAGCCCACTGCAGTCTGCTGCTGCAGCTGGAATGTGGTCTCCAGGACACCACATGGAGGTGACTGACCTCCACTTTCCTGCCTCTCAGCTGCTTTGGACCTGGTTCCATGTCCTTCTCCTGCTGCACACTCTGGCTTTGTCCACCTGCCCCCCTTTACCGAGTGTCCCCCCACCCCCACCTATATCACTCCCTCCACACAGCTGCCTCTCGGCTCCTCCAACTCTCTCTGGTGTCCAGGTGCCCCGCTGTCCCCAAGCGTCTTTCCTTGGGGCTCCTCTCACTCTTCTGGGCCTTTGCTGCTCCTCTGTCTGGTGAGAGCTCCCCACCAATGATTGTCATTGCCCTGGCTTTGCTTCCTTTATAATATATAAATATATAAATTGCAATCATATTATTATTTGGCCATTTCCAATGGACTCTGAGTTCCCAGTGGAGAGAATCCAAATTGGTTTGTTCATCACCATCATCCCAGCAAACAGTGTGGTTCCTGGCACAGACAGGCACATTTTAAAAAAGAAATTATTGAATGAAAACATTAAATGATGCATTAATCAAATGATTACCCAAATTAGTATAATTAGGAATGTGAAAAGCGCTATAAAAAAGGCCCGTTAGGGGTGTGGATCTCGTTTGAGAGGGTCAACAAAGCTGCTGTGTAGAAATCACATTTGAGCCGAGCTCTAGACTGGGGGGGGGGGCGGGGGAGTTTTGGGGAGAAGTGGGGTAAACATAATGAGAAAGGACAGCAACCCAAGGGGCAGAGATTCATGATTTCCTTTACCAGGGTGAGTCTGCCTGTGACTCTTAGAATAAGTGACACCATCGGATCAGGGGAAGCCCAGGTGGTGTTGTCCAGGCCACATTTAACCACTTGTTCACCAGCAGCCAAGGAAGCTCCAGCAAGGTTTCATTTTCCTTGATCTCCTGAGGGAGAAATGTGTGGGGTGCTTTAGTGAGCAGTCAGGACTAAGCTGAGACTTTGGTTCAAATGCCAGCTGGGGAAGCTTTCCTCTATGCCCCAAGGGGGAGCTGAGTTCTACCTTCACCTCACACCCCCTTGTGTGATACAAGCTGGTTGAGACAAACAAAAGCTCAGATGCTGTCTAATCCACTTTTACTCAACAGACAGCTTCTGCTCGGATCTCTTGTTTTTGCCTTAGGGACGGTCAGTGTTCAAGCCCATCTTCCCCAAAGGCAGTTTTCAAGGACAGGAATCTGAGGACAGCCAGCATTAACCAAAAGAGGAGGAGGAAAGATAGCAGGTGCCTCAAACAGGCCTTCAAGGAACAAAGGACAGATAAAGGGCTTCTGAAACTAATTCATACACACACACGGAGATAAAATAAAAAGGCTTTTAGAATATATAACCTGTCCTCTGACCCAGTAACTCAGTAACTCTGCTTCTAGGAGCCAGTCTTACGGAAGTAATCCGAGGCAGGCAAAGATGAGTGCACCAGTGTGACAGCTTTAGTGCTATTTACAGAGTGAAAAATCAGAAAAATCTAAACGTCCAAGAAGAGAGAAAGAGCTGAGTAAATGACAGCATTCATAGCCATTACAATTACGTTTACAAATAAATGTTAATTGCTTGGAAAATGCTCATAATGTAATGTTAAATGAAATAGATAAAATGGATAAATAACATTATACAGTATGAACCCAAATATTTGAGTTCCTTTAAATATAGATGAGAGAGAGAGAGAGAGAGGAAAACAAAAGAAAAAGACTGGGTAGAAATTATAATTATGATTATTTCTGGATGGTAGAAATAGTGTTTTAATTGGATTTTTATAATTTTCTTTATTTAATTTTTTATTAAACATATATAATACAATCATAAATAAACAATACAAAGCTTTTTGATTTATTTTCTTCTTTTCATTGCAGTAAAATATACATAACATAAAATTTATCATCTTAACCATTTTTAAACATCGTTCATTAGCATTAAGTCCACCATATTGCTGTGCAGCCGTCACCACTGTCCCTGTTCAGAACTCTCTCATCTTTCCAAACAGAAACTCTGTCCCAGGTAAACACTAATTCTCTGTGTCCCCCTCCCCCAGCCCCTGGCAACCCCTCCCTGTTCTACCTTCGGTTCTATGAAACCGACTTTTCTAAGTTCCTCACATATGTGGAATAATACAGTATTTGTCCTTTTGTGTCTGGTTTATGTCACTTTGCATGATGTCTTCAAGGCTCACACATGTCTGATTCATTTCTTAAACACCTTAGTGTCATTCCTACATTTTGTCAGGTTGCAGTGCTAATCTACAGAGATTGCCAACAAGGCCTTTTGCATGAGACTCGATGTACCCAGATATTTTGCCTGCAGTGTAAAGGCTCCTCTCACTCGGCCTCAGGATGTGATACTGAGAGACCACACCAGTTGTGAAATGTCCACTTCCAGTCTGCCTCCGGCAGCATCCGGTCATATTTTTAGTATCAAGTCTTGAGAGGTGGTGACTAGAAGATGAAGTTAGGACTTATTTTGATTGAAGAAAGGTCTACAAGAAGCTTGGAAAACAGCTACTAAAACCCTCTTGTTCACAGAGGTGCATGGAATCTAAACAAATTGCTTCCAGCAGCACGAGGGAGGGGACACAGTCCAATGACCACAAGCTTCCATGTTGGTTTGAATTCAGCCCAGTGTCTGAGAGCTGTGTGACACTGGGGACAGTACATAAGAAATATAGATCCTGGGCTGGGCACCCATCGTTCAGTGGTTAGGGTGCCGGTCACATGTTCTGAGGCTGATGGGTTTGAACCCAGACCAGACCTGCTAAACAACAAAATAGCCAGGCATTGTGGCAGGTGCCTGTAGTCACCAGCTACTAGGGAGGATGAAGCAAGAGAATTGCTTGAGCCCAAGAGTTTGAGGTTGCTGTGAGCTATGACACCACATCACTCTACCTAGGCTGACAAAGTGAGACTCTGTCTCAATGAAAAAATAGAAAGAAATATATAGATCCCGGTGTTGTCACCTACAACATAGGCATTGCTATGGTTTGAATGGGCCCCCCAATTTCATTTCTTAGGAAACTTAATCCCCAAAGTGGCAGTATTAAAAGATGACTGACACCTTTAAGAACTGGTGATTGAAACATGAGTTGTCAGGGAGTGGAGCTGGGACTTTACAAGAGGAAGAGAAACCCCAGTTAGCTCATGAGCAGGCTCAGTCCCCTCATCGCTACTGCCCTGATCCTCCCCAGGACTCTGCAGGGGGCCCCCACCAACAAGATGGGCCTCACCAGATGTAGCCCCTTGGCCCTGGACTCCTAACCTCCACAACTGTAAGAAATAAATCCCTTTTTCTTATAAATCGATATAAGTAATAGAAAACAGACTAATTCAGGCACCATAATTGTACCCACCTTATACAAGTATAGAATATAGAACTATAGCTCACAAAGTGCTTAGAATAAGGCCTGGCAATAGTAAATGGTCAATAAATGGCAAGGGCTATTATTGTTATATCTAATTATTGCTGTTGTTAGTACCAGAGCTCAGACTAAAACTCAGCTTTCTTAGCTCCTAAAGTCAAAGCTGTTTTTACTGAACTCTCTTTTTGTTTCTGTATCTTTCCTTTGAACTTTGATCCTTGACACTTGGCCATTCCCTCTTTTCCATCCTTGTCTACAGAACTTAGGATCAGGTGGAGGAGAACGAATGAAGGAGGTAAATGAGGAAGGTGGAAGGGAAAGGGGAGAGAGGGGAGACAACAGTGAGGATGGGAGATTCCATCTTCCAGGTGTTTGTATCTGCCCTGGGAAGAATCAGGAAACAGGCACCAAAATCACTCTTGACAACTGTACAGCTGAAGCTTCAAGCTCTTTCCTGTACATTGGTAGTTAGGTGTGCCAAGAAACATATATATTTTCTGTATCTCATTTTGGAGTACAGGGCAGTCCTCTTTCCAACAGACAACAGGCAAAAAGAAAACATCTTGGTCATGGGCAGCACCCTTAGCTCAGTGGGTCAGGCATTGGCCACATATACCAAGGCTGGCAGGTTTGAACCCAGCCCAGGCCAGCTAAAACAACAATGACAACTGCAACAACAACAAAACAAACAAGAAAAAAAATCTTGGTCATGAGAAAGATGTTTGTCTTTGACAGACACATTGACTTTTTCCAAACTGTATTTAATGCAAAGGGGGGAAAGGCCTACATTTCTGGAACTTTCCATATATTATAACTTTTAAGATTAGTCATAATTCTCTTCAAAATCCCATTCTGTGAGGCTGGGCGCAGTGGCTCATGCCGGTAATCCTAACACTCTGGGAGTCCAAGGCAGGTAGATTGCTTGAGCTCAGGGCTTGAGACCAGCCTGAGGAGAGTAAGACCCTGTTTCTACTAAAATAAAAAATTAGCGGAGCATGGACAGGTGCCTGTAGTCCCAGCTACTCACAGGTTGAGGCAAGAGGATCACTTGGGCCCAAGAGTTTGAGGTTGCTGTGAGCTATGATGACTCCACAACGTTCTACCTAGGGTGACAGAGTGAGACTGTCAAAAAAAAAAAAAAAAAATCCCCGTGTGTAATGTTTTGCTCCTCATTCTCTTCTTCTTCTGCTCATAGACTTTCCCTGACTTGTTTCTTCCCTGGCAGAAAGGTGGGTCTCCCTCCTGCTCCACTTCTGGTCCACACAGTCGAGGAGGAAAGACCCTGACCCCTCTCATCACACAGGGCTGCACTAAAGCCCCACAGAGCAGGGAGTGGAGCCAGGTGGGGTGGGGGGGGGGGCGAGGTAATGACAAGAGCCCACGATCTCCAATTATGACCGTTTTCTCTCCTTCTATCCCTTCCTACCCCACCTTCCTGCAGCCCCAGGAGCAGACCCATTTGGAACTGTTTTCCCCTCTGCATGTTCCTGGCAGTCCCCTGGGCTGGCGTTTCTCCTCTGCTTATGAATTCAGCAAGTACACTGGTGTCCAGCCGCTCCCGGCTTGGCCGAGACCACCTGGCTCTGCCACGGATTTTGAAAGATGCAAGCCGGAAGGGGAAACAATCTCTCTGCAGAGAACAACTGCCCTTGGCCTGAATCCGTCAAACAGGATTTATTGGGAAAGGACGAGGGAAGGCGGGAGGAGGGAGACAAATATATAGTATACTGAGTAAACATAAGTCAAGGTGGGCACAGAGTGGCAGGAGGACAGAGAACGTGGGAACCTCAGGCGTGTTTTTATCAGGCAACCTAATGGAAATGTCTACTTCAAGGCAGATTATCCAGGTTCATGATCAACAAGTGTGCCAGGCACCATCCTGGGGGCTTTCACAGATGTGGGCTCAATCCTCCTAAAATATCCAGGCAGGGCCATCCCTTTATTTCTGGCGCCCTGCTGAAAGTTAGACTAGCAGGTCTCTTCACATGCACCAAGGCCGCAGTTCCCAAAACTCAGATCTTCAGACAGCATGCCCAATGGTTACTCCACTGCACAGGCAAAGAAAAACATAATCTCTTTTTAAAATTCCCTGCCATAATTAGCCATAGTGATGTGG
This sequence comes from Galagoides demidoff, assembly GCA_963574575.1. NCBI lineage: Eukaryota > Metazoa > Chordata > Mammalia > Primates > Galagidae > Galagoides > Galagoides demidoff. The sequence continues at coordinate 14,439 of CAUYQV010013184.1, read as the reverse complement.
AGGTTAACATGAGGGGAAGCTGGGCAAGAACTTTCTGTTCAATTTGCAACTTCTCTGTAAACCTGAAACTATTCCAAAATAAGGAGTTTATTTTAAAGAAATAGGCTGCAATCTGGCAGTGTAAATACAGTGGAACCTCTATAAGTTGACCACCCTAGAGGCTGTACCAAACTGGTCAACACGCAGAGGTGGCTGATATAAGGAACTAGGCCTACTGTACTGATACATACATGTGGTGCATGCCCAGTCTGCGAAAATTAGGTCAGCTTAAGGAAGTGGTCAATATTGGGAGGTAGTCAACTACAGAGTCCTACTGTAGTTCCAAAAGGGAAATAATGCAGGTGATACCTGTCATCCTGCTAGTTTGTCCATCCCTGATCTGGTGGCCAGTAGCATGGTGCCCGCATGGGGCGAGCATTTGTTCATTGCTGACACACCTGTGCTGCTCAGGGGAGGAAAGATAGAGGGTGACGCCTTGCAGTAAAGGGGGTCCTGATTCGGATTGTGGGGAGGTCGGGGGGCAGCTTCTCTGAGAAAATAATATGTATGAATTTTAACTTATTGACTGGTTACGGTGCTGATAAAGTATGAACATTAAATTGTTACATGTTGAAAATGCCTTCAGTGGTCGTGTGGCTTTTAGCTTTATCACGTCATTGCCATAAAAAAATATACTTTTTAAAATTACAATTACTAGTCTCCCTCGGTCTCCAAAATGAGAGAGACTGTCATTTTGGGAATGGGGTTGGGGGGGGGCCTTAATGTGATCTGAGTAAAGAAGAAGGCATTTCAGAGCCAGAGAGATCTGAGTTCGAACCCCAGTGAATGACTGAGGTATCCAGTTATGTGATGTTTGATCTTCAGATTCTTCATCAGTAACACGGAGACAATCCTACTTCCCTGACAGGCTCAAGGATCATGAACATTAAAACGTATAAATGTAAGATATTTACTGAGCACGTGCTCAGGAGAGAAGGACATGAACAAATGAGTAAATATGATTAATATTTAAATCTAAAAATTCATGCCTAATTTAATAAAAAATCAAGCATTGATAAAGGAAAAAGTCTATTGGGTAACTTATTGGTTAATGAAATCCCATATGGCAACCAACTGTCTGTAAGTTCTCAGCAGGCGGCGTTTGCAGCTGACCTTGGCCAGGGTGGTACCCACTTCAGGGTGTGAGTGCTAGTATTAAACGGACCTGAATGTAGTGATCTCTCCCTGAGACGCTCAGTGCGAGCACAACGGATTCTACACTGGCACTTGAAGCCACCGGCATCTTGTTGAGCTCCAGATTGTAGGGCGTGGGCAGCCACAATGAGATAGGCAAAAGTACCTCCAGACAGGTTAGGATCATGGCTGAGATTTGTCACAAGGCTCTAAAAATCTTCTTGGTTTTTGAAGGGGCAGAAGGGTGCCAGACAGTTGTGTATGACAGTGAGTCCTGACCGGGTGCAGCCACCAGGTACATTGGAGGGGTGGGCATCTAGCTTACCCAGAGAGGGTCGCACTCTCTGGGGCATCACTTCTCCTGGTGCCTTGGACATGGCATTTTGGAGAAGCATAAAATCGCCTTCTCTTCTTGCCAGGCCAAGCTGTGTTTTTTATCAGCTAACACTACACCCGGTTGTTGTCTTTACTGTCTCATAAAATTAGCCTGACAGCTGAGGAAAGCAGACACATAGCCTGAATTTATTAGCCAGAATCATGTTCCCTGAATCGTGACCTGGAAGGAGTTCTGCCTATCACTCATTGAGGTTTCTCTCTTCTCTCTTGTCAGTGCTCTGTAGAAAACGCCAGTATTGTTGCAGAAGAGAAGCTCATGCCTGGCGCAGCTTTCTCTGCTACAAAATGTGTGTAAGTCAGGGACAGGGGGAGGGTTCTCAAAGTTTGTCTGAATCTAAATCCACTATTTAAACATACATGTTCCTGGGCTCCTCTCTAAGGTGCTGAGTGAGGGGCTATTCAGGGAGGGCCCTGGAATGTGTATTTCTAGAAAGCTCTCCTCGGTGATTATGGTAACCAGTCGGAATTGGGCATCCCTGACCTACCTGGTTATTTTGGTCTGGAACATTCCAGATTGTGGAAGTCCACCTCCTCCCTGGTTTATGTCATTGTTGGTCCTGTCATGTACAAAGCTTAGAAATAATTTCCTAAGAACCCATGGAAGTTCTATAATCACAGGTGCTTTCTTGCTGTCTCATGCCCATTTTTTGCCTAAATGGCTTAAGGATTCTCTGTTCCCCACAAATCACTTGGCCACAGGGGAGAATCTATCCAAGGTGTGACCTGCAGCCCTGCAGCGCTGGGCACCTGGAAGCATTTAGATGTGCCAGCTCTGCAGCCCTACCCCAGACCTCCTGAATCAAAACGTCCATTTGCCAGGACCCTGAGGAGATTCGTAAGCACTAATTCCCGAGGAAGCGCTAGTTTGCTTACTTGTTCTTAGCTTGGTTGCACATTGGAATCATTTGCAGAGTTTTTAAAACTACTGATGCTTGAGTTCCAATGTCCAGAGTCAGGAGTTGTTTTAGATTCCCCAGGTGATTCCCTTTTTTTTTTCTTTGGAGACAGAGTCTCACTCTGTTGCCCTGGGTTGAGTGTCATAGCGTCATCATGGCTCCCAGCAACCCCAAACTCCTGGGCACAAGCCATCCTCTTGCTTCAGCCTCCCGAGTAGCTGGTCCTACAAGCCCCTGCCACAGCATCGTGTATAGTTGGTACTACAGGTGCTAGCCACAATGCCCAACTTGTTTTTCTATTTTTAGTAGAGACAAGGTCTCACTCTTGCTCAGGCTGGTCTTAAACTGCTGATCTTAAATAATCCACTCACCTTGGCCTCTCAGAGTGCTAGGATTATAGGCATGGACTTCCCCAGCTGATTCTAATGAGTAGCAAAGCAATGCTGAATAGATGGTTTAAAATAAAAAGCCAAATGAGCTTTGGGGGAGGTTTGCAGAGGGAGCAGCAGTGAGGGGTTCTATGTACCATCACCGGTTTGCTTTATTTTCCTTCACTCAACTGATAAAATCATGAAACACAGAAAGAACTAAAGATGTCTTCCACTAGCACAGATGGCTTTGAAACCCTCAGACTGAATAGGTGGGAAGTTGGATGGAAGACATCGATGTCATGAGACCCTTTCAGATTTGTTTGGGAGCCTGCACAGATGGACTGGGCTCACTGGAGCAGGATAGATTCTTCTGCCTTGGAGTGGAGCAAGGCTGAGTCTCAGACATAGTGAGAATACACCCCATGATGTGAACACCTCTCTCCCACTGAAAGGAAATTGTTTTTTCTGCTCCTGTTGAAAATATTCTGTTTCTGTCAGAAATCAAGTATACACTGTATGTTTATTAGGCTATGATACACGCAACTGTTTGTTTGGGGAAAATGACTAAAGGCTTTATGTAAAACTTAAGCTCTGTGAATATTGACTGAACTTGATTTCTAATGCATCAAAACTCTCACAAAGTTCTCCTTCATGCCCCAGAGGCAGTCTCTTTGCATCAGCAAGGCCAGGAATATGGTACCGGGTCCTTCCTTGTGAGCCATTTGAGGGCCTGGGTGGTGGACTAGAAGGCTCAGATTTGACTTAGGTTTGGACAGGACCCCTCTGTCCAGTTTTCTCACCTGGATTCTACAGTAATTGCATTTGGATGAAGATAAAGGAGACCAAGTGTGTGAGATGGCACATGAGCTTTTCTCTCAAGCTAAAGAATCAAGCAGTCTGGTGTCACAGCTGTCCCTGAGTTCTCGGACAATCCCAGGCCCATTAGCACTGAGGGAGACACTTTTCCCCTTGCATTGCTTACTGACGGTTGAGAGGGCACGTGGGAACCCACAGCTGTGGCATTATGACTAACCCTGAGTCAAGCGTTAGGGCTCAGAAAAGCTTCAACAATAAAAATAGCTCAAGAAAGGTGGCAGCTTCAATTCTTTGTGCTATAGTGTGGGTGATGCCTCTTGCCACACCACTTGTGGGAGGCCCTTAGAAAACATATCTGAAACTCCACATCAAAGGAACCCATTTGGTTAACCCTCCCAGAGTTAACTCCAGGGAATGTTGTAATTGGAAACATTCACAGCTTGTTCTGCTGGCCGCATCACCTCTTCTTTGGAGAAACTGGGCTGTACTCTGTGCTGGCACCCAGTCCACAGAGAACTCTTTAGATGGGATGAAGATTACCAATCTGGAGGACAAAGAGCTTTGACAGCTGGGACCTGATGTGAAGCCTGGTGACCTCCATGGTGGGCTCACCTGATGTGAAGTTGGCTTTAGATGTGAGTCGGGGGAAATGGAGAAGGGCTTGTTGCCAGGTCTCTGCTGCCTGGGCCCACCCTCACTATGCCCTCAGTGTGGCCCTGAGAAAGGTGCTCAGCCTTTGGCCCCAGGGTTCCTCAGCAAATGAGAGGCAAGGCCATCATGGTGTCCCAGCACACCACGGCTGTGACTCTTTTGTCATTTTCAGCTCAGGAAAAGAAAAAAGAAAAGAATGCTGGTGAGAGTGTAAGATGCTCTTTCAGAGCAAGAAATAGTATTTGGGGTGAATCTAAGGGAGTAATTTTGTGAAGTTTCACACAGAAGCAACAACAACAACAAAAAATGACTGCATTTTGATGGCCAAATTGAGAAGAGGTTTGCCTGAAATCTTCCACAGAAAGTCTAAGGAGCATCTCAAAATGCAAACCAGCTGGATCATGGATGGAGGTGATCAGAGCACCCCTTGCCTCCTCACTCAGAAGCACAAGGATAATATGTTGGGCTTCAGACATTGAGGACACCACGGGGTGGGAGATACAGAGACAAAAACAGAGAGAAACTCTGAAAATAACTGTACATTTATTCACTGTGTGCCTTCCATGTGTAAGACACTTTGCTAGATCCTGTAACATCCTACTGTTGACAGTCAAGGATCAACCTTTTTATTTTTTGAGATAGTCTCACTCTGCCACTCTGGGTAGAGTGCCATGGTGTCATAATTCACAGCAACCTCAAACTCTTGGGCTCAAGTGATCTTCTTGCCTCAACCTCTCCAGTAGCTGGAATACAGGTACCCGCCACAATGCCCAGCTATTTTTAAAAATTATTATTATTATTATTTGCAGTTTTTGGCCAGGGCTGGCTTGAAACCACCACCCCCAGTATATGACGCCAGCACCCTACTCCTTGAGCCACAGGCACCACCCTATTTTTTTTTCTTTTTAAAGATGGGTTCTTACTCTTGCTTAGGCTGATCTCAAATTCCTGAGCTCAAGCAATCCACATGCCTCAGCCTCCCAGAGTGCTAGAATTAAAGTCATGAGCCACTGTACCCAGCCTGATCAATTTTTTATTTTGGTAATTATAACCATCTATTATGAACACCTACTTTGAACCAGATATTGTACTTCACTGGGCACCCATTACCTCATTTAATCCCCATGACAAAGCCATGAACTACCCTGCACTGAACAGTGGAGAAGAGGACACTGGAACCTGCTCAGGCTGCAAAGTTAGCTCAGCCACTTATCACTGTGTGACTCAGATGATTTACTTAGCCTGTGGCTTAGTTTCTTCACCAGTAAAATATGAGTGATGCTCTTGCCTACCTTGTAAATTAGTGTGAAGATTAAATCAGTTTATATGTATATATTAACATATATACACATATATGTTTTATATATATATATATATACACACACACATATTTTTATATATATATAGCATCTAGAAAAGTGACTGGCATACAGTAAGACCATATAAATGTTGGCTATTGGCTGGGCACAGTGGCTCACACTTATAATCCTAGCATTCTGGGAGGTCAAGGCAGGAGGATTGCTTGAGTGACCTCACAAGATATATCTGGCAGCTAAGCATGCCTAGACCTGAGAAATAGCCCCATAGACCAACCCTGACAGACATGCCCCAGGCTGGCTGAGGAACCTTACAGCTGTGTCCTAAGTCAGAGCAATAGCCCCATAGACAAACCCCAGCAGACATATCCCCCCAGGCTAGCCAAGAAGTGAAGTTGTGTCCTGAGACTGAGAAATAGCCCTAGGGTAGCAAACTTCTACCCAGGGCAGCCAAGGAGTCATGTGCCTACATGCCAGGCCTGAGAAACAGTCCCAAGGCCACCCCTGATGGTCATGCCCCCAGGCCCAGCTGAGCAGCATTACACCCATGTTCCAGGCCTGAGAAATAGTCCCATAAGCTGCTCCTAGTAGATGTATCTCCAGGATCACCAAGCAGCTATGCTACTGCCACCTGGGCCTAAGAAACAGCCCTGTGGCCTACCTCTGGCAAACATACCCCCAAGACAGCTGAACAACTGCTTGCCTGGGCTCCTGGCCAGAGTAACAGCCTGTGGTCCCAACCCCAGTAAGCCAGACTCCAACAAGCTGACCTACCTTGTGCCCCTGATCTGAGAAATAGCCTGATGAACCTAACCCTGGAAAAGCCTTGATACCATCACCACAAACTCTCAGCCTGAGTCACTGAAGCTCAGAAATGTCACTAGTACATATTATAGTTGAAGAAACTACACAGAGACTACACTTCTGCATCCACATGAAACAAAGGCCAACCTACTCCACTAAACCAACACTCAAAGACCCACTCATACAAATAAATCTTTCCCTATGAAACCCACTCCATAAAATTGGAAGAGGTGACTTTTCTACCAGATGCATAGAAATCAGTGCAGGGACATCAGCCATGAAAAAACATGGAAACATAACACCTCCAGAGGAAAACAATAATCCTCCAGCAATAGACTTTCAATCATAAGTAAAAATATAAAATTCCAGAAAAAAAATTCAAAATAATCTGAAGGAAATTCGATGAGATACAAGGTACCACAGATAAACAACTCAGTGAAATCAAGAAAACAATTCATGATTTGAAGTAGAAATTCAACTGAGATAGATAGATATAAAAAGGATTCCAAACAGAATTCCTACAGCTAAAGAATTGAGTGAATGAAATAAAGAGCTTCAGCAACAGACTAGACCAAGTAGAAAAAATAACTTCTAAACTTGAAGACAGGTCTTTTGGAATAATACAGGCAAACTGAAAAAAAAGTGGGGGGAGAGGATGAATGAACAAACCCTACAGGATTTATGGGACACCAATAAGTGAGCAAATATTTGTATTATGGGTATTCCAGAAAGAAAAAAGAAGGGAAAAGGTGATTAAAATATATGTAATAATAATAGAAAACTTCAAAAGTCTTAGGAGAGAGATGGATACCCATCCAGAAAGCTCAAAGAACACCAAATAAATTCAATACAAACAGGTCTTTACCTAGGCATACTATAGTTGAATTGTCAAAAATTAAAGTCAAAGAATTTTAAAAACACAAAAAAAGAGCACCAAGTTGCATGTAGAAGAATCCCTATTTCACTAGCAGCATATTTTTCAGTAGAAATATTACAGACCAAGAGAGATTGGGATAACAGACTCACAGTACTGGGAAAAAAAAACAAACAAACTGTAAGCCAAGAATATTGTATCCAGCAAAAGTATCCTTTAGAAAATGAAGGAGAAATAAAATCATTCATAGACAAGCAAAAACTAAGGGAATTCACCACTAAACCAGCCTTGCAAGAAGTAGCCAAGGGGGTCTTACATCTAAAAGTGAAAAGCTATTAACCAGTATCATGAAAAGCTATAAAGTTCACTGATAGAGCCAATACACAAAGTAGAAAGAAAGGAATCAAATTTTATCACTATGGGAAAGCACTTAACCTAAAAAAAAAAAAAAAAGAAGAGAGGAAGTAAGGAACAAAAGATATACAAAATGATGAGAAGCAGTCAATAAAATGATAGCAGTGAGTCCTAAAGTGTCAATAATAACCTTGAATATAAATGAATTAAATTCTTCTTTTAAAAGATATGGACTGGCTGAATAGATTTTTTAAAAACAAGACCCAGGCACCTGTGGCTCAGCTGGTAGGGTGCTGGCCCCATATACTTAGAATGGTGGGTTCAAACCCAGCCCCGACCAAACTGCAACAAAAATATAGCCGGGTGTTGTGGTGGGCACCTGTAGTCCCAACTACTTGGGAGGCTGAGGCAAGAGAATCACCTAATCCCAGGAGTTGGAGGTTGCTATGAGCTGTGTGATGCCTCGGCAGTCTACTGAGGGCAATAAAGTGAGACTCTGTCTCTAAAAAAACCAAAACAAACAAATAAAAAAACCAAGACCCAACTCTATGCTGTCTACATGAAACTCACCTCATCTGTAAAGACACAGACTAAAAGTGAAGGGATGGAAAAGAAAAGATAGCCATGCAAATTGAAACAAAAACCAAACAGGAGTAGCTATACTTATACCAGACAGAACAAACTTCAATTTGAAAGCTATAAAAGGAGATAAATAGGGACACTATATATTTTAAAAGGAATCACTTTAGGAAGAGAATGTAACAATTATGAATATATATGCACCCAATACCTGAGCACCCAGATATATAAACCAAGTATTATTAGACTTAAAGGGAATGATTGGTCACAGTACAATAACAATTGGGGACACCAGTCCATCAGCACTGGACAGATCCCCTGACAGATCAGGTAAAGAAATTAAGAATGACATTTAAAAATTCCTTCAAACAAATGAAAACAGAAGCACCACATACGAAAACTTAAGGGACACAGCAAAAGCAGTAGTAAGAGGCAAGTTTATAGTAATAAATGCCTACATCAAAAAAACTAGAAAATTTACACATAAACAAACTACTAAACAATGCATGTCAAGTAACTAGAAAAGCAAGAACAAACAAAGCACAAAATACTAGAAGAAAAAAAATCACAAAGATCAGAGCAGAAATAAAAATTGCACAAAAAAGTACAAAATATCAATGAAACAAATTAGGTTTTTTGAAAATATGTGAAAAATTGACAAATCATTAGCTAAACTAAGAAAAAAAGAGAATACTCAAATAAATAAAATTAGAAACAGTACAGAAGACATCACAAAGGCTACCAAGGAAATGCAAAGGACCATTACAGACTACTATGAACAACCATACGCAAAAAAAAATAAAAATCCTAGAGGCACTTAGGTTGATTTCATATTTTTCATATCAATTTCAAATTATGCTGCTGTAAATGTAGGAGTGCAGGTGTCTTTTTGATATAAAGACTTCTTTTCCTTTTTTTTTTTTTTTGAGTAGATACCCAGGGGGATGATAGGCTCAAATTGACAGATCTACTTTTAGTTCTTTGAAAAGTCTGTATACTATTTTCCATAGAGGTTGTGCTAATTTACATTCTCACAGTAACTGAATCTTTAAAGAATTAATGACAATTATTCTCAAACTATTTCCTGGAGCACAGGAAATTCTTCCTAGCTCACTCTATAAGACCTGCATAACCCTAATACCAAAACCACACAAGGATGCAACCAAAAAGGAAAACTACAGACCAATATTCCTGACAAACATAGACACAAAAATCCTCAAAAAAGGCTTGGCACCAATAGCTCAGTGAGTAGGGCACTGGTGGGTTCGAGCCTGGCCTGGGCCTGTTAGACAATAGTGACAACTGTAACCAAAAAATAGCCGGTGTTATGGCAGGCACCTATAGTCCCAGCTACTTGGGAGGCTGATGCAAGAGAATTGCTTAAGCCCAAGAGTTTGAGGTTGCTGTGAGCTGTGACACCACAGCACTCTACCTAGGGTGACATAGTGAGACTATGTCTCAAAAAAAGAAAAAAATATTCCTCAAAAAAATACTAAAAACCAAATGCAACAACACATTGAAAAGATAATATGCCATGACCTAGTGGGATTTATCACAGGAAATAGAAGGATGGTTCAACATATGCAAATCAATAAATGTCATCTATTATATCACATCTATAGAATGAAGGATGAAAATCATGTGATATCTCACCAGACCCAGAAAATATTCTTGATAAAACTCAACATTTCTTCATAATAAAAGTTCTTAATAAATTAGGCATAGAAATAAAGTACCTCAACAAAATAAAGGCCATATATGACAAACCCAGAGCTAACATCTTACTGAATGAGGAAAAATTAAAAGTTTATTTTACCTAATTACTGGACTAAGACAAGGCTGTCTACTCTTACTCAACATAGTGGTGGAGGTCCTAGTCAGAGCAGGTAAGCAAGAGAAAGAAATAAAGGACTTCTAAACTGGAAAGGAGGAAGGTAAATGGTCCTTGTTTGCAGATGACATGATCTTATATATAGAAAAACCTAAATTTATACCAAAAGCTCTTTTTTTTTTCTTTGAGACAGAGCCTCAAACTGTCCCCCTGGGTAAAGTGCCCTGGCATCACAGCTCACAGCAACCTCCAACTCCTGGGCTCAAGCGAGTCTCCTGCCTCAGCCTCCCAAGTAGCTGGGATCACAGGTGCCCACCACAATGCCCAGCCAGTTTTTGGTTGCAGCTGTCATTATTGTTTGGTGGGCCTGGGCTGGATTTGAACCCGCCACCTTAGATGTACGTGGTTGGTGCCTTAGCCACTTGAGCCATAGGCGCCAAGCCAAAAACTCTTAAAAATGATAAATTAATATAGCTACAGGATACAAAATTAATACACAAAAATTAGCTTTTCTGCACATGAACAACAAACTGAAGAAGAAATCATGTAGATAATGCTATAGTAGCTCCCCAGAACAATAAAATACCTAGGAATAAATTTAAATAAGGAGGTGAAAATCCTTGATAAGGAAAATTGCAAAACACTGATGAAAGAAACTGAAGAGGACACAAACAAATGGAAGACATCCCATGCCCATAGCTTGAAAGAATTAACATTATTAAAAATGACAATATTACTGAAAGCAATCTACAGATTCAATGTAATCCCTATCAAAATACCAATGACATTTTTCACAAAAATAGAAAAAAAAGTCCTAAGATTTGTATTAAACACAAAAGACTCTGAATAGCCAAAACAATCCTGAGCAGAATGAACAAAACTTAGAGGTATCATATCAACAGCCCTCAAAATATACTACAAACCTGTGGTAACTAAAACAGCATGATACTGGCATAAAAATAGACACATGGACCAATAGAACAGAGTAGAGGAAACAGAAATTAATCCACATATCTATAGCCAACTGATTTTCAGCAAAGGTGCCAAGAACACTCACTACAGGAAAGAACAATCTCTTCAATAAATGAGGATGGGCAGCTCAGCACCTGTAGCTCAGTGGTTAGGGTGCCAGCCACACACAGCGGGGCTGGCAGGTTTGAACCCGGCCCAGACATATTAAACAACAATAACAACTAAAAAAAAAAAAAAAAGTAGCCAAGCATTGTGGTGGGCACCTGTAATCCCAGCTACTTGGGAGGTTGAGGCAAGAGAATTGCTTAAGCCTGAGAGTTTGAGGTTTCTGTAAGCTGTGACACCACAGCACTCTACTGAGGGCCACATAGTAAAACTCTGTCTCAAAAAAAAATAAAAGATGCCAGGGAAACTTAATATCTGTCTGCAGAAAAATAAAACTAGATGTCCACATCTTACCTTATATGAAAATCAACTTGAAATTGATAAAAGACCTAAATGTAAGATCCAAAATGATAAAACTACTAGAAGAAAACCAAGAAAATTCTTCAGGCCATTGGTTTGGGGACAAACTTTATGCGTAAAACCTCAAAATCATAAGCAATGAAAGTGAAAATAAACAAACGGAACTATATCAAACTCAAAAAGTATGCACAGCCAAAGAAACAATCAACAGAGTGAAAAGGCAGCTTACATAATGGGAGAAAATATTTGCCACTCTCTTGACAGGGGATTAATATCCAGAATATACATGAACTCAAGTATCTCAACAGGAAAAAAAAAAATTGAATTAAAAAATGGACAAGTCCTCAGAACAGATATTCCTCAAAAAATGACATATGAAAGGACAACAAAGGCATGAAAAAATTCTCAGCATCACTAATCATCAGGGAGATGCACATCAAAACCACAAGGAGATGTCATCTCACCGCAGTTAGGGTGGCTACTGTCAAAAAGACAAAAAGTAACAACTGCTGATGAGGATCTGGAGCAAAGGGAACGCTACCTACCCTGGTGGTGGGAATGTAAACTAGTACAGCCACTATAGAGAACAGGGGGGAGGTTCCTCAACAAACTGCAAATAGAGCTACCTTATGATCCAGCAAGCCCACTACTGAGAATTTATCCAAAGCAAAGGAATTATTATATCAAATCCATACCCTGTTGTTTATTACAGCGCTATTCACTATAGCCAAGATACAGAATCAACCAAGGTGTCTGACAAGAGACGAATGGATATAGAAAATGTAGTATATATGCAAATGGCTTTGCCTCCTTCATGTTTACATGGATGGAGCTGGAAAATGTCCTCTTTAGCAAGGTGTCTCAAGAATGGAAGAAAAAGTATCCAATGTACTCAACACTATTATGAAACTAATTGTTAGCTATCTTAAGAAAGCTACAATCCAAATAACTCATTTTATACAGAAATAACAATCATGATGATGGAGCCACACTTTTATCATTAAGCACACTGACTGCTTATACTTTGCCTCTCTTTGAAATATTGATAGATACTTCCTTGTTAGATATTAATTCAAAGTATCTTTATGTGCTTTAGAAATAACAGGTTCTTGTAATTAAGTTATGGGGAAATTTACTTAAGTAATAACTTGAAGTTAATCTTGGACATGAACACCTGAAAGGGAACAGTGACAAAGACACATAGTTATGTTAATTTTGCAACCTTTAGAGTCTCCTTATCTTTATTCATCTTGACTGTTGATGGAAAATAAAAAGATACTTACCCTTTGGTTTGCCAGTGTCTAATAAAGTACTGAAAAGTTTTAATCAGAAAAATAAATAAATAAATAAACTTACAAATTTGGCAACTTAGAAGGAATTAGCCAATACCTAAAACAAATTAGTAAATTTCATCCAGTTTGAATAGTTCTGTAACCATTAATGTAATTGCAATTGTAATTATGAGCCCCCTAATCAATTTTCAAGCCCTGATAATTTCATTTAAAATTATATCAAATAAAAACTAAAAAAAAAAATTCTATCAAACATTTATATATAAGCTAACACCAAGTTTATACAATGTCTAATGAAAAATAGGAGACAGAAAACTTCCCAATTCATTTTATGAGTCCAGAATTACCTGGGTATTAAAACCAGGCCACAATACTAACAAAAAAGATAACTACAAACAAATATTTCTCTCGAACTTAGATGCAAATTTTTTTCAAAAATATTAGCAAACTGAATGCCACTACGTGTGAATCTAATAATAATCTATGACCAAAAAGGCTTTATTTCAGGTGTGGAATATCAGTGCAATATTCATGTTCAATCAATGTCACCCACAAAGGAACATACTAAAAAAGTCACATAATCATATTGATATGCCACATATTGATGTAATCAAAATACACGTAATAAGTATTCCAAAAAATCCAAGGTACACCCATTAAAAAATACATACATACTTACATACTTCGGCAAGTTTGAAATACAAAGGAATTACTTCCAATTTGATACACGGCATCTACAAAAATCCTACAGCTAGCATCAGACTTAATGATAAAATATGAAATGCTTTCTTACATCAAAAATTAAGGATTTTGGCTGGGCACGTGTGGCGCAAGTGGCTAAGGCGCCAGCCACATACACCTAAGGTGGCGGGTTCGAATCCAGCCCAGGTCTGCCAAACAACAATGAGGGCTGCAATCAAAAAATGGCCGGGCATTGTGGTGGGCACCTGTGGTCCCAGCTACTTGGGAGGCAGAGACAGGAGACTCGCTTGAGCCCAGGAGTTGGAGGTTGCTATGAGCTGTGATGCCATGACACTCTACCCAGGGGGATAGCTTGAGGCTCTGTCTCAAAAAAAAAAAAAATTAAGGATTTATATCTTCATCACTCTCCTTGTTTCCACCACTTTCTATACTATTACTGAAGTTGAGTTTATGTTATCAATTCATGTCCTCAATACCTATATCACTAGTCCCTCATTGGTGCTCATCGATTCATGGTTCAAATTTGTCCCTCCTTTGAACAGAGTAAGAACAGTCTTAGTCTTCTGAGGATGTTCGTCATTTCTAACCTAATCAAGTGTCCTCTGCCCTCTGTAACCACATCCAGCCATTTGAACTCGAGGTTTGGACCTTGATTGGCTGGAAAGACACCACCATTTCATCCAGTGATGAGACAGTAATTGAATAATCTCTGGAGTCGGAATGTCTGAAGGTGTCACCAAACCATCATGCGACAAACTCCAAGAACTGATTATTTCTTCCTAAAGAAAATGAAACAAAAACATACATTTTAATCATATTTTTTAATAACTAAAAAAGGTTTGCTTTACAATGAAATAGCCCCTAAGTATACAGATGGAGAAAAATAGATTTCCGTGTTTTATAGTCTTGAACAGTTCTTGGCATGCCTTGGACTGCCATCAATAAGG
>CAUYQV010013183.1:0-39241 GCA_963574575.1 Galagoides demidoff | reverse complement strand
TTCACATCAGTCGGCTAATCATTGTATCAACACATTTATATTCTAGGTCGACAAAAGTACACTGGTACCCGTGTTAGGCAGATATATAGGGAATCTTTCCCATCACCCTCCCACCCCCCAGCCACCCTTCTCCCCTCCTCTTCCCCACCCCCTCCCCATATTTTTGTGCTAGAATTAAGTTGTATTTTTTGCTTGAGAGCTATAGATTAGTTTCATAAAAGGGCTGTGTACATTGGATACTTTTTCTTCCATTCCTGAGACACTTTGCTAAGAAGCACATTTTCCAGTTCCATCCATGTAAACATGAAAGAGGTAAAGTCTCCATTTTTCTTTAGGGATGCATAGTATTCCATGGTGTACATATACCACAGTTTATTACCTCCTTTCTGTTCTAATAAAAGCAAACTTCCTGGAGGCAAGGAGGACATCCTCTCATAGTATTGTCCAGTCCAGTTGCCGCTAGCTGTGGGATGTCTCTCAACATTAGGGTGACCAGATTCTAACATCTGTAAGGTGGGACAACATGTCCAGGGGGCGGAGTGGGGGCAGGGACGGCGCGGGGAAGGGCCTGACAACAAGGCAAACTTTGATAAGCAGTTCTCGATAATCACTTCTCAGCAATCACTTCTCAGCAATTATTTATTACAGTTTAACATTATAAAATTAACAAAAATAATATAAAACTCATATTCTGGCAAAATAGCCATATGGCAGCCGAAAACTGTATATTCCCTTCTTGTTCTCCAGCCCGTTCGTGCATTCTTTCCAAAAATTGGGACTTTTTTAAAAGGCTGCGGGATGCGGGACAAATTATTGAAAAGCGGGACTGTCCCGCCAAAATCGGGACGTCCATCACCCTACTCAACATCATACTATGATGCCAAGGCTTGTTTCCTGATTTTCACAAATATATAATTTAAATTCTTTCTGCAAGTCAAGCAACCACAAAGCAAGGTCAGTTGTAAGACTCGGCTTTAGTTTTTCAAAGATATTTTGCCAGATGAAGGTCTCTACATCCTTCTCTTTAACAAAGAACCTCAACAAGAACTTTGCTATTAGTAACAGGGTAGGAAAAGTTTTATACCTCTGAGGCAACCCAGTCTAGCAGTGCTGTGAGGTCATCCTATTCTCAGGATCCTACCATTCATATGGGACTGAATACCATTTATAGTCACTTTTACAATATCATTCGTAGTACATACATCCTACATGAAACTATACTCATTGGTATGGGAAATTTAAATTATTTCTGCATGTCCTGCCAGGCCATACAGCCTTCCTCATTTGTAGTAGACCTCAAGAAGAATAGAACTAACTTCTTGCATGGCAGCCTCCTGTGTGTTTCACCAGACCCTGGTATTGAAAACCAGCAGTAGAGGTGAGCTGCTGCTGCTGCTTCTGGAGTAGCTCCTAATATCCCAGCCCAGGTCCAACATGGCCACCAAGACATTGGGATCACCAGAGTCAGCAGTAGAGCAATACCTGCTCCTTTGGCAGTTTTCCAGGGCCTGCCATTTGGGCCTAGAGTGACAAGTGCCTCAACACCACCGCCTGGCCCTCACCTCCTGCCTGGCTTGTGGAGTACTATCTGTGGCTGGTACTAGAGCCTGGCATAATAGCCAAGAGGGCCTCTGAACAACTTCTGCCCACATGGCTTAGTGGTGATGGCACTCCTGTGTCAAATAAAAGTCCACTAATCACGTCCCCAGTGTCAGTCGTACCCATGGCTTCTGTGAGGATATTTAGATTGTCACTAGTAGATCATGGATCCATAGCCTCAGTCATCATCAGATTTATGGGTTCGAAAAACTATTTGCTCTCCTGGGTGTTTTTTGTGACCTTGAGCCGTTAGCAGTTTGGGACACCATTCCTTTCAGCATCTTTCCTCTTTACAAAAAGCATACCGATTATGTTTCAGCCTGGGGCAAACTTTTCTGCCCTTTCCTTTTGACTGTCTCAAAGGACCCTTGGTTAACTCAGCTAACACAGATCTCAGTTTCTGTTCTTCTCCAGTGTTATGAACTTCAAGGGTGATATCAACAAAATGTGAAGGATTCATGCTAATTGCCTCTTCCACATACTGCAACTTCTTTCTTATATCTGAAGCACCCTATCCTATAAAAGTCATATTAAATATTTAGATTTTCAGGGGCCTCAGGATTCATATCTGACTATTTCTGAGCTGTCTGATAGATGCATTCCAGAAGTTTAGAGAAATCTTCATTAATTTTTTTTTTCTTGCAGTTTTTGGCTGGGGCTGGATTTGAACCTACGACCTCTGGCATATGGGGCCAGCGCCCTACTTCTTTGAGCCACAGGCACTGCCCTTCATTAGCTTTTTGTTGTAATTGTTGGACCTTGTTCAAACTCTCTTCTGTCTAGGTACTTCCTTTGGAGGCCTGTCAGAATACACTTTTGGTAATGATTTATTCTCATACCATCTGCATCCACATTATCATCCTAATTTGTATAAGTCCAGTAATACTCTGCCAGCTGTCCTTGTGCATTCAAAATCCCCATCTGATATTGCCATAATGGAAATTGCCCTACCGCAGCTATGGGTGCTCTTGGGCCAAAATGAATTCCCTGCTCAGAAGGAGGGTCTCAGAAGGAGGTTCTATTCCCATACCTGACTCATAACTTAGTGGGTGTGGGAGTAAAGAATTAGCTCCAGTTGAGCCCTCCCCAGCTACCCCTAACAGTGCCAAGATAGTGGTGGCAATGTGGGCTTGGCTCCATGAGGGCTTCCTTTCACTGTAGTTTGGACCTGGGGCTTTGGCTGGGTAAAGCTGCTTCTGTTTGTGCACCCCATTAACACCTCATTAGGGGCCACAGCAGACGAGACAAGGGAGCCTCAGCAGTGCAAGCTCAAGCGTGGGTAAACCCATAGTGCCTTCCCCAGAAGATGGGAAACTATTGGTAGGGGAGCAGATTCATGAGATCCATCCTAGTTAATTCCTCCCTATTTTTATCATTCAAGGTATGTTTATCCTTACTATTAACTTTGTTCCAGGTCTTTTAGCCTTTTTATAATGCTTTTGTATGAAAGATTGTACATATAAGATCTCACCCCATTTATCTGACCTTTAGCAAAATAATTCCAGTGTGTAAGATAGTACACTCATATTCCATTCAGTAGCCCCATCTCCTCACACTCCAGCATATACATTGGCCAAGCAATAGTATAACAAAACATCATTCTCTTTTTAGATATAGATTTATAGCTATAAGTTGACTGTTCAGCCAAGATTCTCCCCCAAGGGACTTTCAGATGGAATAGAAATGAAGCCTCACATGTTGAAATAAAACTCAAAACCAGTAACAAAGAGAAATTAATAAATACAGTGAATTCCCAGCATAAACAATCTCAAATGCCAAGGCTTACCAAACAAGAACAGTACAAAGGAGAAACACAATCTCAAACAAAAACCATCATCTCATAATCCAAAAGGGAATGAATTCCTCAGCTTACCTATTTCCACTGAGTTGTAACTTACTTCCCAAAGTGGTGCCACAACCAAATGTGCTGCCACAGGGCTGGAAGGTTCAAAAATGTTCCCCAAATGGGTGAAATCAAGGGTGTTGGTGTACATACTCTACCAAAATGGCCAAGGTGTTGTGACTCTTCTCAAATGCATTTCCTTTTCCTCAGAGAGATTTACATTGGAAGAAGTTGCATCTAATATGGGGGAGGGAGACTTTGTGCTTTTTGTTGTTTGCCTTTTCCAGCCATGGCAAGAGTTGCAGGGTACCATTCCATTGGGGCACAGATGGACACACTCAGAGACACCAAATTCTGTTACTGAAAGTTTGGTACTTGTCCCAAAGCCAAACAGAATGAGGACAAGTGGTTTGAGGAAAAGGAGTGAGAAATTTATTAATTTGCTTGCAGGCTCTTGTCTCAAAGAACCATCATTTTGTTAAGCAGAAAAACAGGGTTTTTAAAGGGGATTTTCAGCTTGGGAATGTTGCTATTTTAACTATAACCTCTCCTGTGAAAATGAATTCATAATTTCTGCTCAGATAATTCTGTGTACCATCTCCTGTGGTTAAAGATTCTAGAAAACCAAGAACAGTACAAACAGCACTCTTTTGCCTCTCTTATTACTGGCTTTGGGCAGGAATGCAGATTTTAATTCTTCAAAAAGGATGAGGGGTTTTAAAGAGATACCATAGAGTAACTACATGGGAAAGTTGTATGAAAGGTTTTTTGTTGTTGTTGTTTTTTTAATGAGAAAATACATATAAATGTTTTCCCCAGTATGTTTTTAAAGAGGCAATTTACCTGATTATAAATAACCTGATTTTTAATAGACTCATGTCATAAAATATATATATATCTAGTATCTGAATTGTCTATTGCATAGGCCTGTAGAACTCTCCAGTCTTTAAAAAAAGAAATAACCATAAAAGTAACATAGAACCACCTAAAAATAATTCTACTAATTTTACTTTCCTCTTTACCCTAAATTTACAATTCTTATAATAAATAAAATGTAATACGGGCATGTCAGATAGTAATTAAGAAATATAATTCTGGGCCTGAATTATATTATTTATCACCAATTTGTCTTTGATAGTTGTGCCTTATAAGAGAAGAAATTGTTTCTGGACATATTTACCTATATATAACTTAGGATAGCAAATAATTTTAAATAGGGTCCGAAGTTATTGGTAAAAAGTGAAAATAATAATAATATATTAATAATAATTAATAATTTGATAAATGTAAAATAATGTAAAACTTCTCCCTAGGGTATTAGGTATTTCAGAGTTCAGACTGTCATTAATAAGTTCTGCAAACACAAAATGTTTGTGTTTGTTATTTCAAAAAAATGCAGGGTAATGCTAAATAGAATGAATGACATAAAACAATCCAAGGTTACTGTCAATGGGCACAAGCACTTGAGAAACTGAAAAGTTAAGCAGCTTAGATTTCTTCCCACATCTATTAAAAAGGAGAGTGGGATAGCAAGTTTAGCAAAATTTATGGTGTTTAATTATTTCATATGAATAAGGCTATCAGAATTATTTGTCCTAAAGTATGAATTTATTTATATTTTTAGCCCTGTATCATAGAATATACTTTGTCTGATAACTGTGTGTCTGCCAGCTTTCTCCCTGCCTCTAAACATGAGATGCTATCAAAGCTTACATATAATAGTATAATAATTCACACTTCTCAAGTTTTATTTAAAAATCTTGTTTTGATATGAAAAGCTTTTTATTTTTTAGCTTTATTTTTATGAATATATTGTGTATTTTTTCTTATGTGATGAATGTCGCATAATTTATTGGCACTAGTAATAATACTATAATAGTAGTAATTATAAAATTGAATAGAACATAAGAATTCATTCCTATACAAATTGTTACCTTTTTATGTCCCACTACCACTTAAAAGTCCAAATAAGGTGTTATTACTTAAAGGCTCCTTTATTATTCTTTAAAAGTCTAAGTCTATTTATAGGTATGTACACAAGTGAAATGAAATCCAGTAAATTTAAAAAAACTGTTCAACATTTTTATCAGGTAGACAGTATCTTCCAGTACTTTTTATAGTACCAGGCTATATCATAATTAAGGGTTTTATACTTAATATATTATTTTGATCATAAATTAAGCAGTTAAAGCCTAGTGAACACTTATATCTATTTCATCTTCTCATTCATTCATCAGGCTTTTTGTTTTTAATCCTCAATATCTGTCCAATGCTATGTTCAATACTGGAGTTAAATAATAAGGAAGACTATCATAGAGGTGACAAACTGACGTTTACAAGCCAAATCCAGCCTGTTATTTGAATATCCAGTGAGCTAAGAATAGATTTTACATTTTAAATCACAAGGAGTATAATATTTTGTTACTTGTGAAAATCATTTGAAATTTAAATTTTAGTGTCTATAAATGAAGTTCTATTAGAACAGAGCCACACTGATTTAGATATTGCCAATGGCTGTAACCAGAGTTGAGTAGTTGTAACCAAGACTATATAGACTGTAAAGCTTGAAATACTTACTTACTATCTGACCCCTTGCAGAAAAAGTTTGTCCACTGATGGCCTATATGATGGCAGTCATCTTCACTCACGTTTTTCTTTTGGACTTTTGCCTTTTGTTCTTTAGCAATCTGAAATGGCATTAGGTTTCCTTTCTTAAATTTGTAATTTTTAGATGGAGCAAAGAAAAAATACTTTTCTGCCATATTGAAGTATATTGCCCCATTATCTCAATAGAGACAGGCTTCTGCCACAACGCCCAGCTATTTTTTTTAGAGATGGGGTCTCACTCTTGCTTACCCTGGTTTGGAACTCCTGAACTCAAGTGATCCACCTGCCTCAGCCTCCCAAAGTCTACGATTACAGGCGTGAGCCACCATGCCTGGCCTTATTAATATATAAAATTTTGAACTTTTAAAACAATGAAATGAAGTTGTTTTATAGTAAGTGTAGGGTACATGCCAGAATACTTAAGGAAAGGATCTCATCTTCATGTGCTTGCATTACTAGTAATCATGATTTTGTAAGCTTAAAACCAATATTCAGTATTAGTTATAAGTAGACTAGGAATTGAATTATGAAAATGATTGCAGAGAATGGGCAAAGGAAAATAGAAACAGAAGTGAATTCAGAATAACCCTGAGCCTAGAGCGACGTGCACTAGAGGCCTGGTATTTTAATATTTAAGAAGCAGCTTGCTGGAATTTTTACCCCTGCTCCAGAGCAACTCCAGGTCTCTAAGCAGGCAAGAATTGCCCAGATGGGCAGGGCTACTTGCTCTGTGAGAGGGAGTGTGTTTGTTAAGTTAGATATGCGGAATGTTTAAACTTTGTTAAAAAAAGAAAAAAAACAAAACAAAATTTGCTCCAGAGCAGATAAGGAGCAAATAAATAAAATAAAGCAAATAAAATAAATCTTTGCTTGTGTCACCTTGGTATGACCAGAAGTGTCTGTCTATCTGAGCAACAAGCTTCTTAACTATTGTCACTTCTATGATTTGTGTGCTGGTTTAATTGGGGTGTTTCTGAGGTCCTGCTGGGACTTATCCATTCTCTGTTTCTGTTAAAGATCATAAATACCTTAAAGTAGTAAAAGTAACGAGTAAATTCATACAATTAATGCAGTTAATTGTATTATTAAAGACATAGTTTAGTTCAAAAAATGCACGTGCAGCAAAAACTATGATGGGATTGTTTGCCTTGTTTTCATGAGATTTATGATTGAAACACTAGTGTATGAAATAAATAAGGAGCTAGCCTGGATTTGGGGGCTGCATGCTGAAATCCTCATGAAGGGCTGCAGCCTCCCAACCCCAGCTACTTTTAAAACTATCCTTTGTCTCTTCTTGTGTTTTAGTTTTCTTCATCCTCTCATCCTACCAAGCCACCGGAAGGGAACCCATAGTGTAGTTGAAGCTGGTTCCTAATAAGTAAGAAAAATCTCACTTGTAAAAATTTTTTATCTGGTGTTCTTAGCAATGTCTCCTAAAAGAAGTATGCTAATATAATTGGTCATTATGAAATAATGAAACAAAAGACGGAATAGCAAAATTTTCAGGAAACTGTAAATTTGGTACAAAGCGTACTCATTTAAAAGGCCTTCATTATCGTGGTGCAGAGGCAGCGGACAAAATGACCAACACTGAAAAGGGACAAATACTAAAAACCCGCTACAAGGGAAACCTGATCTAGGAAGAGGCTATGAATTCCAGAGGGAATATTCTATTTATAATCTACTTTAGATTTAATTAGGATAGATACTATGTAAGCCTTTCTACATATATTTCCCCCTTAGTTATTAGGAATTTTTTTTAATGAAAATGTCAGTTTTCTATTATGCATATAGAAAAAGTTACATTATAAAAATTTGTTTTATAATCAATTTGTTGGTATTAATAAACTTCATAATTTCAGGTATGTGCATAAGGTAAATATTTCTTTGCGTAATTATTAATCATTTTGCTTTCATATGCTTCAGAAAGACTACTTTTATAATTACTAGGCAGAAGACAAGATTGACCTGAATTACTAACTACCTGTTAATAATTCTCAATTTATTACGCTTGTGAAAGTAAGAGTTTATTTACACTTAATCACTTCACCTAAAAGTTAACATTGGGCATTTTCATAATCAGAAAACTCTTATAACTGAAGCATTAGGAGAAATACCATGTTTAATAGTTTGTTTTTGAAAGAAAATGTGATCACCTTTGAAGGTCATTTAAATTATTTAGTTGTTGTCTACTGAATATCAATATTCTCTAACAAACACTTATTAGGTTACTGGCAAAAATGTCAGTGAACTAGTATTCTAGAATATTTATAGAGTATTATCCACGAATATTTCCTTTATAGTTCTAGTATTGCTTTGAGTAAAGGTAAAAATAATTATATTGCATTAGGATATTAAATATATTAAAAATTATTGTTTGTAAGTAGAATAATTCTACAATATGAAATTGCTTGCAAAGCAGAATACTGGAACCACTTAAACTTGAAATAATTAAACTAAATTTAATAAAATGTACCATTCATCTGTAGTCAGATTTGATGGTTATATTTGTCATTTTAAGGAGCTTTCCCTATAATTTTTATGAAGTAGCTCTAGACATAGGAAATATGTTCCCACATCATATCTTTGTCTAAACATGGATTCCTATATTGGCATGGAATCTAGGATGATGGAAAAAGCTTATGCTGTAGAGTCAGACCTGAATTTGAATATTAGCTATTTAATACAAATTAACCTATTCAAACCTCAGTTTTCTCATCTGCAAATTAATTAGTAGCTAGCTCTCAAGTTATTGTTTCTAATAATTAAGATAATAAGGAATAGCCAATAATAAAAACTTTAGTTTACATGTAGCATTTACTGTCAGGAGCTGTTCTGAGTCTATGTTAACTCATTCTTCAACACAACCATATGAAGGAGATATTATTATCATCTCCATGATAAAGATGGAGAAACTGAGACACATATTGACTAATTGACTTGCCCAAGATTATCCAAGCTAGTAACAATAATACATATAAAAGTATCTTGCATGATGCCTGTAATGTTTGTAGATGCTTGATAAATGTTCATTTTTATCCTAGTTTTTTCTTCTTCATTTAATCAATAATACTACCTCTTATTTCTGATTTGATATTGGAGCCCCAAATACATCTGCTATTAACCATTGTATTTCTGTTAGCTGCTTTTATCTACAAACATACCTGATGGATATATATGTAAAATAAAGATGTAAGTGAACATTTCCCTATTGCTATTTTAAGGCATGGAACAAAGAAATAACAGTAAGAATTTGTATTATCCAGCTGGGCATGCTATAATCCTAGCACTCTGGGAGGCCAAGATGGACGTATCACCTGAGCTTAGGAGTTTGAGACCAGCCTGAGCCAGAGCGAGACCTCCTCTCTAAGAAATAGCCCTGTGTTGTGATGGGCACCTGTAGTCTCAGCTACTGAGAGGCTGAGGCAAGAGAATCACTTAAGCCCAAGAGTTCAAGGTTGCTGTGAGCTGTGATGACCCAGTACTCTACCAAGGGCGACAAAGTGAGAATCTGTCTCAAAATAAATTAATTATTTAAATTAAATTTTAAAAAAGAATTTGTATTATCCATATACTATGAAGAATGTGGATAATAAGTTCACTTGGATTAAGTAATTCCTGATAGCCTACCTCTACAAGTTGCTGGTTGTAGAGTTAGAAACTTACTCATCACAAATGAGCCTATTAATTATGTTTTAGATCTATAATTTCTTTGTAGTTTAAAATTCTTGGAATTTGGCTTGGAACAGCTCAGACATGTGAGGATAACTTTTCAGTTATAGCCTACCTTATAGGGGTTTATAATTAATTTTATATCATCTATTGATAAGCAGTAGATTTTTCAGAGTGTAGACACACTTAGAGCTTTCCAGTTTGCTAAAACAACATTCTTTGCCTTTTTTTAGTTCAACAAATATTTATGAAGAATGTTAGACTTCATAACACAGTAACCTCCAAAATAATCTTATGACAAATCAAAACAGTATAAACCTAGTATCAGAAGTGTTCAGCCAATTGAGACCAGAAGATTTCTTCAAAGGGAAAGACTAAAAGAGAGCAGAGTATTTAGTGAAATTTTTATGTAAATAGGATTTAAGCTAAAATTGACAGAACAATAGGGTTCAGGTTAGTATAGAGGAAGACATTACTGATGGATGGGAGGAAAGAAAATGTATGATCAAGGTACATAGAAATATAAACTTTAAACCTTTCTGGATAGAGCAGGGGATTCACTCTACATAGAAGTGGGGGTAAATTGTACCTACGTTGTTTTATTTTTTCTTAGACCAACTAGAGAATCCAAATATAGAAATGAGAAAGAGTAACTCATTCAGATTCCTTGAAAACAAGAAGTCATAAATCTACTGTCAGCTAATATACACAATAAAATCATGTGACTATCCATGCCATTAACTGTGTGAATACCTGCTGAGAGGTACCAGGTTCCAATTTTGGTGATAGGTTGTTTGCAGCTTTTTCATTCAATACTTCCCTTAGAATCAAGGCAATCAAGGGATATGTTATCATAGATTTTGCCAGTGCTGTATCTCTAGTAAGCTTAGCATTTTATATAAAATTACAAATCTTAGTACCTCAGAGTTTAAGAACAAAGACGATAATGTTCAAACCCTTAGCCTAGCATGTTCTTTTCATCATTCCCAGTCTCTGCCTGCACATGCCAATTGTTACTTTTTATCTGAGTGTTCATTACTTGTATGATTCTACTGTTTCAAATGCCATGTTACAGTTTTTACCCTTTGGTCCTAATTCTGCCCTTGCCAATTCACAAAACTTTGCATGATAGTCTGATGGGTGAAGAGAAATACTACGTTTTCACCTTAAGTCCCCTTACTTTTGTATTAATTTTACATTTTTTTTAACCTCCAGACTTTCCCAAGACATTTTATTTTACTTATTAATTAAGAAAAAAAACTCCATAGTAAAATGATGCCAATGTAAAATTGCAGGTACAAAATTAGACCATTTAGATTAATTAGGGCAGTAAGTAACTTTGCATTTAACACTATTTGGTTGAAAGGTTCCTGTTACACACAGCAACACTGAAGAGGGAGATAACTAAATAGTGGAACTGGAATCTTCCTAACCAAGGTAATTGATAAATGCTTGAGGTGATGGATATCTCAGTTAACCCCGATTTGATCATTATACATGCTTATATCAAAATATCACATGTACCCTATAAATTTATATAACTATAGATATCCAGATAATTAAAAATAAAAAGTTAAGGCTCAGCAGCTATAGCTCAGTAGCTCAGGCGCCAGCCATATACACCGGAGCTGGCGGGTTCGAATCCAGCCCAGGCAAGCTAAAGCAACAATGATAACTGCACCAAAAAAATAGCAGGGTGTTATGGCAGGTGCCTCTAGGCCCAGTTCCTTGGGAGGCTGAGGCAAGAGAATTACTTAAGCCCAAGAGTTTGAGATTGCTGTGAGCTGTGACACCATGGCACTCTACCCAAGGTGACATAGTGAGACTTTTGTCTCAGAAAAAAATAAAACAAAAAGTTAAAGTTAAAAAATAAATAGGGAAAAATGCATTATTCCTCAAGGTTAGAATTTTGAGAATGAAGCAAAATCAAAAATTTCATATCTGAAGAAACCACAAATAAAATTACATCTTCAGTTTCCTATAAATATATGTCCTAATTACATGCCTACTCTGCACCAGAATATGCTCCCAGCTTTTATGGAGAAGAGATATCATATGTTGAATAAACATACAAATAAGTACAGATAAAAATTATAGTGTGCTCTGCTTCTAACTAGAGTTCTAACTAAAAAAAATAGTGATTTCCATAAAATTATTAATGAAACAGCATGACATAGTGGCTGAAAACACAGACAGTTTGGGTTAGAATCTCAGATCCACCTTTTACTAGAACATTACCTCTCACAAATTACTTTAACTTTCTGTAATTCAGTTTTCTTATAGGTAAAGTGAAGATAGTGTGAGTACTTACCTCATTGGATAGATAGATACGTTACCGAAAGTAATATGATACTAAAAACTACTTGCTACATAAATATTTACTAATGTCATGTATACATATATATGTGTATAGAGATTATGTTTTAAGGTTAAAAAGTAAGTAGATAATGGTTGAATAAATATTAAAAGAATTTTTTCTGGGAAAAAACAAACAAGATTAGACCTAAAGGACACAATGAATAGTTAAAGAAAAGGAAAGAGAAACATCATGGAGGACAATATAATAAATGTTTATTATACCTTGAATTTATCAGATTTATAAAATATTGAAATCACCTTTGTAATTCATTTCTTAGCAGACTACTCTTGTAAAAAGAGCAGAGGCTAGCATACCAGAATATTTTGTTTTTGTAAAATATTTGCTAAGACAATGATAACAAAATATCATTAAATATTTTGCAAATGTAAAATGCTAAAAGCAGACGTATTCAGAGACATAGTCTCAGGAATGAAGATTGCAGCATATTCCTTTCTTCATCACTGTTTTCAGACAGTACTGTCTTTAGTAATCAAGAATATTAATTTCTCTGTATGTATGTTACATATCCAGTTATGAAATGGACTTAATTTTGCTTTTCACACAAAATATATAAAGGAGTTTGTATCTGTCATGTACTAAGAACTTCTTGAATAATATCACTGTGTTCTTCAAGAGCAGAATGTTTGTAACTTTGTCAACTACCTACTGTAAGAGAAATGTGGTAGGGAGTGACAATGGTTTGTCCACATGACAAACCAATTTGGAATGATTCTAATATTTTACCAGTATTATTTTATATATTGGAACTTATAAAGAGACTAGCTGCTATGAAAGAATAGAGGACAAATGTCCAATGGAGGTAGTAACCATTTCAGATAATCACTAATGGCATACATCTCGAAAATATATAGTAGATAGATGAACGAGAATTAGCTGAAAGGATCAAAGTTCCTTCTAAAGATGCTGTGAAGCAGGAAGCAGTAAAACTCTTAGAAGTATGGAGTTTGAAGATGAACTGTTGTCGATTTCATTGAGAGTGCGACCACAGACCAAAGGCAACAATACGGAAGAAGCAGTTGATCATGCTGGCAGGGCTGATTGATAGATGAGGAAATAAATTATACTCCTCTATAAAGAGTGAAGATAGCATTATAGTGATGGATGTCCTTGGGAAATATCTTCCCTTTGGCTTCTTCATCCCTTTTGTAAGTTCAATTACAGCAAATAATAGAATAACCTTGCATGGAATAATTCTCAGTCTGAGACTTTATGGAAGGAAAAGATAGGTCAGTTTTAATTAGGTGATTTTAAATGGGGTTTTGTAAATTTTTAAACTACTTTCTAACGAATGAGAAAATAATTGTTAGTTTTAAATAGTGTATCAGTATAGTGGAGTCGTATAATGTGTCTCTCACTTTCTGTGATTGAGAATCACATTATACAGGCAACCCCATTATGATGAGGTCATTTTAGTAATAACCCAGATGATGAGGTGCAAAAAAGATTCACGTCATGCTAATTTTCCACTATTATTAAACAGTATGTATTTAGAAGTTTCGTTAATTACATGATACTTTAATGTGAGTTCTATTTATGGGCCCTTTCTATTTTCTTTTTTGTTCATTCCCATTTTGCCATTTTCATTACTTATAACGTACTTCTGCCTTAAGATGGGAAAATGGGGCCTGCGGTGGGGTAGATAGATGAACGAATATCACCATCAGCAATAAATGATACTTAGCGTAATGAAAGGACTACTTTAATGTAATATTGAAAGCAAATCCTGTTATAAATGCCCCTTCCTCCAGAAGTGCATCACAGGCAGCAATCACAACAGTATTAGCAATAGGTTCTATCTTTGTTCAAAATGTAGGTATTACTCTTTGCCTTCCTTCTAAATATAAAATACCATAAGACAGGGTCATCAAACTTACTCTTTAAAGGGCCATATGATAAATATATTAAACTTCATAGGCCATGTGGTTTCTTTCACAACTATCCAACTCTACCAGACCTGTAGCATAAAGATACCTAGATTATACAAATGAATGAGGCTGGCTGTGTTCCAGTAAAACTATTATAGACACTGAATTTGGATTTCGTATAACTTTCATGTGGCAGGAAATGTTATTCTTTTGATATTTTTGAATCATTTAACAATATAAAGATTATTTTTAGATTACAGGCCATATAAAAAACAGGCAGTGGGCAGAATATGGCTTGTGGACTAAAGTCTATCAACCCACTATTTTAGAACATTCTTATCCAGGCCAGGCACAATGGCTCATACCTGTAAATCCTAGCACTTTGGATGGCTGAGGTAGCTAGATTGCCTGAGCTCATAGGTTCAAGACCAGCCTGAGCCAGAGCGAGACCCTATCTCTAAAAATAGCCTGGCATTGTGGTAGGTGCCTGTAGTCCCAGCTAGTTGGGAGGCTGAGACAAGAGGCTCACTTGAGCCCCAGAGTTTGATGTTACTGTGAACTGTGATGCCATGGCACTCTTATCAAGGGTGACAAAATAAGACTCTGTCTCCAAAAAAAAAAAAAAAATTCTTATCCAGAATACTAGCAACTTCTCTGTTAATCCATAAGCTCATAGCATGTGAGTTTTCAGAAGAACATTCTGAAAATTTGAGATTTAGGAAGGAGAAGGCCTATAAGAAATGAATGCTTGATGGACTCAAATATATTTCAAAAGCCTCTGTATATATACCAGGCACTCTTAAAGATGTTGGGTTATAGCAATGAACAAAGAGGTCAAAAGTCTCTACCTTTATAAAATTTACATTTTAGAGGTAAGACATAAGTATAAGAAACAAGTAAAATGTATAGTATTGAAGATGATAAGTTCCATGGATAAAAATAAACCAGGGAAAGCAGATAGTTTAGGCAGGAAAATGGGTTCTAATTTTAAATAGAGCCATCTATCTAGGAATACCTTAATGATAAGGTAACATTTGAGCAAAGACCTGAAGAGAGGAAGGAAGTCATGGATTATGTAAAACCCATGTTACCTTAGTGTAATGGAACAGAGGGATGACATAATCTTACTTATATTTTAATAGGCAAAGCAATGAGGAGACTACTAGAATAATCCACGTTAAAAAGGATAGTGCCTTAGACCAATGATGGGGTGTAAGTAATGAGAAGTAGATTATTGATATATTTTGTACAGAGAGGTAACAGATGGAAAAAGACAAATAGAGACGTCAGGTAAGACCTAGGATTGGACTTGAGCAGTTGGAAGGATGGAGTTGCCATTTACTTAAATGGAAAAGACTGTGGGAAGAGTAGGTTTGAGGAGAAAGATCAGTAAATTTACTTTGGTCATAGAAACTTGAGTTGCCTTTTAAATATTCAAGTGGAGGGTGGCACCTGTGGCTCAAAGGAGTAGGGCGCCAGCCCTAAATGCCATAGGTGACAGGTTCAAACACAGCCCCAGCCAAAAACTGCAAAAATAAATAAATAATAAATAAATATTCCAGTGGAGATGTTGAATTGTAGTTAGATATACACTTCTGGACTTAACAGGAAGAATATTGAAAAATATGGTCTAGAAATATTTTTTAGAATCCTCAAAATATAATGGAATTATTAATAAAAGCAATGACAATTAATTAGGTTGCCAAGATACTTACTAGTATTACTATTTATTTATTGGTATCACTACCCCTGATTCCTTTCTCATGCTCATTCAAAGAGGTAGGTAGTTTCTAGTAATCTGTTCCCTCTGCTTACTCACAAAGAGTGGAAGAAATCCCACTGAATCAAAAACCTGACCTACACAGAAAGTACCATTAGTTGGCCATCCTCAAATTTTGTCATGGTGTAAACATGGGAGTGAATTTTTCCAAGTACCTCCTTGCTGGAATCTGTTTGCACTGGAGGTAAGTGTGAATGGGGAGGTTGTGGGAAATGATGGGGTAAGGGCTTAACTAAACCTTTTCCAAATCTCAGAAATGGTTTGATTCTGAGGAATGGAGAAGGTTCAGGCTGGTTCTTACTTCTCTGAACCAGTTCATACAGCCCTAAATTTGACCTGCTTTCCTCAAACTGGGAGTCAGAAATCCCTTTTCTCTTCTGTTTTTCTGCTGCAGAAATTCCCACCATTCCCATTTTGTGGGCTCCAGAAAGGGGTAAGCGAAGACTTCAATCCCAGCCAATCATTTCCAGATTAATAATTTTTAGTGTTTTGGTTTTTTTTTTTTTAATCATCATAAAAAATGCTTGGACCCATTTTTCCCATCTGTTTAGTTTTCTTGTGGATTGTTATGTATCTATGTTCTAGGGTCATTCTGTATCCCTGAGCAGTAGAGTTCAGATCCATCTGCTATTTCCATTTGTGTGCTGTTCTCTCGTGGATTCTCATATGCAATTTATTGATTACTGTTTCCTAGATGGAAGACACCCAGTTCAGGGGACTGCTTCACTCTCAATCTCATCTTTTCCTGAATGGTGTTTTGTTCCTCGGCTGATAGCTTATCACTGCCCTGCCCAGCTGCTTCTGATGATCTGTCATTGTTTCTCTACTTTTCCTGTTTTCCTGCTATTGCCTTTGGTTATTGTCTCTACTTTTTGCCTCACTTCACTCACCTGCTGAATGATTTGCATTCTTTACTCACTGGTGCTTTGTCCATTAGCAAATGGCCTGGTATTGCCATATCCATCTGCTGTTATAGCATTTTAGACTGCCCAGCATTGTCTATCCACTCTCCTACCATTTCCCTACAGAATGGCCTACCAAAGTGTTACTCCATCTGCCTGCCTGATCTTGCCCTGCCCTATCTATGCTTGTAATATTGTAAGTAGATGCAGATTGTTCAGCACTTCTGCTGTCTCTCTCCACTTGCCTGGTGCTACCAAGTTGCACAGCTGAATGAATTTGCTCAACTCTTGCCTCCTCTATTTGCTGCCTGTGGCTGTCGCATTAATTTACTTAAGACATTGCATTCATCTCCTACTTGCAACTTGCTGATTGGCCCGTGTTGCCTCCTGTATGTTTCTCTGCATCTAATAAATCACAGGCATTGTTCCTCTGTTGTCTTGTAACCCTGATTAGATTTTATTTCCAAGAAAACTTTTGCCTACATATTGTCCAAATATATCTTAGAAATAGGAAAATGCTTTGTTATTTAATAGCCCAGCCCAGTTTGCTCCTAACTGACTTAAACCCACAACCACATGTCCTTTCTGCTTTTTTATACAACTCCACATTCTTCTCTTTATTTAGGAATTACATTCTTTTCTCAATCATCATCTTTGCTTCAGTTATCTTTTCATATCATGTATCAGATGTAATCATTCATGATATATGAGATCTTTCAGTAATTTTCCATATACTAAATATTTTACTTGATTAATTTTCCCTAATCTTTTTAAGGGTTTTATGAGAATAAATTACTCCTGTTTTTTTTAGTATGACAAGAAGAATTTTTGAAATTCTAAAAGTATCATCTAAAAAAATACATTTAATTATCTTATAGTTCTTTGTAGTTCAGATTAAAGTAATTTTATACTCTGCTCATTTTTTACTTTGAGAATGTCATTTCTCAGCCTCTCATGTTTATGTAATATCAGTTATTTAGCAGTTCTTTTTATGTGTTTATTATTCCATCCTTCTAAGCTATCTTTTCTTGTATGTTGGATAACCTTTTTAAATTGATATTTTCCCCTTAATTGTATTTGCAAAGTACTTGACATCTAAAAATAACTTGTAATATAAAGCCTGTAGTCTTATTCACTTATATGTACATGAAAAATCAAACACAAGAAGCAGAGACAAATTTTCGTGAGATTTGCAAGAGGCTAAGAGGAGATGTAAACTGGGGGGTGTATGTGTGCATGCATTTGTGGATTTATAGATTTGAAGTGTTCTCTGTGTGTGCACATCATTGTGCTTACAGTGTGGAAAATGCTGTGCCCATATTAAATTTTATTTCATTTTTACAAAAAATAAGAAGGAAAAGGAAAACTCTAAAGAGAGTGATAAATTTAGGGATTATTGAAAAAAGTATAGGCAGGGATTTTTTTAATGTTTTTATTTTTGGTTTTAATAATAGAGATAAAATTAAGTTAAAAAATGCTGCTCTAGGAAAATTAAGAAAATTATGTCAATAGTTTTTTGTTGTAAAACATAAATAACACAAAAAATTACCGTTTTAATCAATTTTAAGTTTACAATTTGCTGGTATTATTACATTCACAGTTGTATGCAACCATCACCACTATCTGTTTCCAGAACTTTTTATCATCCCAAATAGAAACTCTCTATTAAACAAAATCTCTATATTCTGTAGCATGTATCAGAATTTCATTCCTTTTAAAGACTAACATTCCATTATATGTATATACCGTAATTTATCAGTTCCTCTGTGGAGACTTGGGTTGTTTCTGCCTTATAGCTATTGTGAATAATATTGCTATGAAAATTGGTTGGCAAACAGTCTATTTTTCTTTTGGTTTTATAACTACAAGTGGATTCAGTAGCCTTTAATGTTTTTGTCTATTTTAGGAACAAAGATCAGGGAAACTACATTACTATCATGAAAGATACATAAGTTGTATTAGGAGCCGAAAAAGATAGAGAAAGCTAAATGTTCAGTGTAGACAACCCTGTATTTTATGAATAAAAAGGAGAATGAATTTAAAATAATTCAGATATTGGATGCTTGTAGATCCACATCCAGCAAAAATGATTCTGAAGAAGATTTTAAGAAAAATAACAACTTAGGAAAGAATGATGGCATGTCTTTGAAGTGGAATAATAAGGATATTTAAAGGGGAGCAGTCATAAGCATTTGAAAGGCAAGGCTTAAATGATGATGACTAAGGTAAGGGAACCAGGTCATGTTTAGAGGAAGCAGCAATGGGAAGAGAAGTTCATTTCAGTTCTAAAATTCATCTTGAATACCCAGCCTTCTACCTATAGTGATTTTTCTTTGTCTCAAAAACAGAAACAAAACAGAGTCTCACTTTGTCAGCAACTTCAAACTCCTGGGCTCAACTGATCATCTTGCCTCAGCCCTCAGCCTCCTCGAATAGCTGGGACTACAGGTGTCCACCACAATGCCCAGCTTTTTTTTGTTAGGTTTTAGTTAAAATCATAACTGTCTACATTTATGGGGTACAGTGTGATATGTGATACATTAGGTGGAATGCTTAAATCAAACAGATTAACATAGCATCGCCTATTTTTTGTGGTAAGATATTTACAATTTACTCTTAGTTATTTTGAAATATACCCTTACTTAAGGCTGGTCTTAAACTCCTGAGCGCAGGCAGTCCACCTGCCTCAGTCTCCCTGTGTGCTAGGATTACAGGCATGAGCCACCATTCCCAGCCTTATAGAGGTTTTTCTAAAAAGATTCCTAGACTCAACCCTCAGAGATTTTTTCAGTAAGTTAGGGATATGGTTTAGGTAGTGTGCACATGTATGTGGTAAATGTGTGTGTGTTTTAATCCACTGGTGAAATACAGTGGGAGTTAAATTGAACTCTGTACCATAAGAATTGCAAAAGTTAGAAAAGATTTGTCCTTGTTCTCAAGGAGTTTAAAACTGGAATAGTTAATGGATTTAGGAAGGAAGACTTTTGATCTATTAGGTGGTATGTTTTCACTTGTTAATTCTTCAATTTGAGGGAGGACTTTTATATATTTTATTCACCCTTTCTCAACTGAAGTTCCTAATCTAAACTATCAAATTCAGAAAATAATTTGAGTAACTATCTTTTAATTCTCTGAAGGGTGGTACATAAACTAGTATCATTTTATATGCACAGGAGAGAAATTAGTTCACTACCTTTATTAATTTTCTCAAAACCTATTAAGAAAGGCTGCACTACATACCCTACATACCATGTAGTGTGCTAGGAGTATATAACACAAAGATATTCTTGCTCTTAAAAAGCTTACATTCCAGGAATGGGAAAATTATATTTAACAAAAAATACATGTCTATTACCATCCATAAAATATCATTCTTTTCATTTAATTCCCTGAGGAAGAAGTTCAAGTCAGAGTGGTTATGTATGAGGAAACCCTTTCACCTCTTCTAAACTATAATTGATTCAGAAATAGGAATTTCTTCTATATTAAAACTCATCGTGGCTAAAGAATACTGGCAATAACTTAAATGCCAGTAGGAATCTCTTTCATTTTAAAGCCTCCAATAACAGATTAGTATCCAGAAAGTTGTTCTTAATGTAATTGCAAACACAGCGAGGTTTATTTTCCCCCTGAAGTACAACACTTTTACCAATATTGAAAATCTTTAGGATTTTAATTTAGCCTCACTATCTACTAAAACTCACTAGATTTCTTGGTGTCAGAAGTTTGGGTCATGTTCGTTAGTGTTCTTATAGACTTAAGTAACTAGTCGTCTGAACTAAGAATTTCTTGGTCCCTCGTGTATTGATCTGTGCCTTCAAACTTTAGAGCAGTTAGCTTTCATTCCTACTGCTCAGTACCTCCTTTAAAGCAGCACTTAGGATAACTTTTAGTTAACTATTTTTCCTTCCTTCTCCTGATGTTCTACTAAAGTAATTTAATAACACAGATATGGGAAGATCAAAGTTCTCATGTGAAGAGAAAAGCACTAAAATAGAAATTATCTCCAGGTTTAGCTTGTTTTCTTAACAATAATGAATAATTCTGAAAGATTTTGCTTCACCTGTATTCATTCTTAAAAAACATCTTAAAGCACAAAACCCAGGTTATGCAGATATTTTAAAGATCTGGAATAAAATAAAATATGAGTAACATCATTTTATGAATAATAAATATGCTTTTTCTTTTCTTATACTCTTTGAAATATTTTTATTTCAAGGAAAACTAAATCGAAAATAGAGTTATATAATATGTTTCCTTTGTGTGAAACTCTGAGAAGGCAATTTTTTTATCTTACCCTTTTTAGGCTTCAAGTCCTTTTTTTATTTAGTAACAAGAAAATCGTCCAAATTTTCATTGAAATCAGGAGATTCCTTATAGCAAACAACTCTCTAACAAGTTATCTAATTTTTCTTTTACTTTTTTCCTTTGTCTACTGAATGACAGCAGAATATCTTCAACACCTTGCAAAGGATGTAGTTAAAGATGGAGCTTCCTTACGTAACTATTTTATGGAGGTTGTTTCTTTTTTTTGGTTTTAAATATATATGTTAACGATAACAGGCACTGATAACCCATCTCTATATTTTCTATCATTTCTCCCATTTGTTTTCCTGTCGCCATATATTTCAATGTCGCTGGCAAAACCCAATACATCATCCTTATCGAACAAGAGGGAACATAAAATACCTCAGATAAAGAAATTATTTAAGAAATTACTTGATAAGAAGTTTCTTTATTTATACTTAAAAATCTTTAATTTCATGAACTGAAAATGTCACCAGTTAGATACTCAGATGTTTATAAAATATAAATCACCACCAAACTTTATATTTGTCTTAGAATGCTTTTTAGATTTCTTACGATACTTAGTATTTCTAAAGCAGCATAGAGTGTTTTCTATTTATATCAGCAGCATAAAAACTGCCCAGATTTGATTCTTCATTATTTGAAGAATCAAAATTTCTTTGGTAATTCCCTTATAAAATATTAAGCAGAGATCTTAAAAGAAAATAATGTATCTCTTATAAGTCATTTTCTTTTGTAATGCCTTCTTATCAAAATTAAGATAGATTTTCTGAGATGGATACAAGCCGAAGTTTATATATCCTAATTATTATGAGGGTTAGTTAACTACAATGTAAAACTGAAGACCACATGTAGAAAGTTCTACTTTTATAAATAAGAAAATCTGTCATCAAATATCCATACTTTTTTATTCATGTTAAGAATATTAGGAGCACACTATTCTATATGATATGTGTTAAATTGGAGCATAAAATGATGAAATAGGTATTAAAGATGTGATTTTTACTGAAAAACATATGGTGATAAGGAAAAGATGATGGGTTTTTTTTCTGTTTATCTTTTTAATAATAGATATTTTAAAATAACTTCTTTCTTTGTGAATATAGAAAAAATATATAGTTTTTACCAAAAAAGAACTTAGAAAATACAGGAAAGCAAAATGAAGTACATGAAAACACCAATAATCCCAACCCACAGTTATTTACCTAGGAGCAATTGATTAAATAGCACAATTTGTAACACATATATATAGAGAGTTATATGTTGATTTTCTTAGAAATATTACCCCAATTAATTGCCATAGCTACAAAATGTATTACACATTTACTAGATGTTGTGATAAGCACTTTTATGTAATATCTTATTTAATTCATACAGCACACCATTTTACAGATAAGAAAAATAGGTCTAGAAAAATTACATGATTAAATAAATTGACCTAGATCACAGAGCAAGCAGAGGTAATAAAGCTAGAGTTTAAACTAGGTGATCTTGACTCCAGAGTCCTTGTTTTTAATCAGTCTTTAATATAATGTAAGCTTTTCTCCATTTAATAACTGTGCTACAAAAAATTAGAATTAATCATTGCAGAATATAAACAAGCTATGAGGAATTGAATTTTCCTATCACTAAACATTTAGGTAATTTCTCATTTTCTGCCACAAACATTCTCTTTATATCAGTTATTAGATATACTACTGATGATCACTTTAGAAATATTTACTTAAAATAGAGTAACTAACATAAAAGTGTAAAATCTCAAAATACCCTATACATATTGCCTAATTGCCCTATTAGAATATGTACAAATTTATATGTATACCATCAGTTTCTGATATTGCATGTCTATTATTAAATTTAATTTTACCAGTAGAAAATTATTGACATTATCGATTAATTATGAGATTAAATACTTTCCTTCTATTTGTCCAGTTTTTGTTTCTTTTATAAGCTTCATATTCAGTTTTTGTTTGGCTCAACTGCCTGTTCTTAAATACTGATTCTAATTACAAAGAGTTTATGGAATTGGTTACTAGTAAATAATCTTGGCAATGTCAGATTTATATTTTAGCCATATCATTTTGACACATCAACCAGTTTATTTTCTCCTTTTTTAAATTTCATTAACATCTTCTAATATAGATCAAGCTCAAAAATATATCCTGAAGCAATGGTATGAAGTAAATAAAATACAGACACAATTTTTTCTTATAAACTACTTTTACCCCTTGTGAGTTCCCCCCCCCACAGCTAATGCACAATAGTTTATTATCTGACTATTCTTATGTAATGCTTACTGTTAAATATTTTACACATAGAAATTTATTGAAACTTAATAATTTATGATTAATGGCCTATTCATAGATCTAAGCCATGAAAAATAACTTCTAATTATTGTCTTTAATACATTTAGCTTCTAATAGCAGTCATTTTTTAAAATACCAAACACATAAACTCATTTACAGAAATATTTTGCTTAGCAACCTCACTTTTCTGCTTTGGAATTTTAAAGAAAACATTATGCTAGCATGTAATTAATGTGGATTATATTTGATTATCTAGATATTTAAAGCATTTTATAAACTTTTTTTGACATTTGGTACTCACTTCCCCTTTAAGAGAAGCTTGTGGGGTTTTTTTAGCTTTTTTATACTTGCCCTTAACATGCAAACCACTTCAGAACTTAAAGTTTTTGGTAAATGAATTAATATTTAACTTGTATTTTCCATAGAAACACGTAGAAGTGGTTCTCAATTATGTGCAAGTTTAGTCCCCAAGGGATGTTTGGCAATGTCTGATGATATTTTGGGTTGTTCCAGGTGGAAAGTTGCTATGGATATTAGGTAGGTAGAGCCCAGAGATGCTGTTACACACCCTGAAATGCACAAGACATCCCCCAGAACAAATAATTTTCTGTCCCCAAATTTTAATGCACAGATTGGAAAACACTAATCATGTAATATTGTTGAGTATTCACTAACTGCCAAGCATTGTGCTGGAAGCTGAGGGTAAATGGATAAAAAGGTATTTTCACATACAGGAAAGTTGTATTTTTAATGGAATCAGAGAGAATTGAATAAATGAAATATAATGTCTTAGCAAAAATGAAGTCTGCCTGAGGGACATAGTTTAGGGAAACTTTCAAAGAAAAAATGGCACCAAGATGATTTTTTTATTATTATTTACTTTTTTAATTACACAGAACACACAAGTAGTATAGTTACAGCTTAAGGGCTTTTCAGAAACTGAGCATACCTGTATAACCCACATCTAGATCAAGAAACCAGAATACTGTCAATATCCCAGAAACTCCTTGAGCCCTTATACTCACAGCCTAATGCTCAAAAATAACTACTGTGTAAATACTGTTCCAACTTTTAGCAGGTATACACACTTTTTCATTATTGAACTTTGTATACATGGAATCATACTATTATAATATATAATCTGGATACTTTTCAACATTGTGTTTGTAAAATTGATTCATATCATTTCATGTAATTGGTCATTGTCATAACTTTATGGTAGTCTGTTGTATATATTTTATTTTTTTTTTCCTACTCTAAAAGCACAATGGTTGAAACCATATATCAGTCAATAGGTCAGTTTGGTTGCAGAATGTATTTTAAGGGAGAAGAAGCAAGAGAGCCTGGAAAGAAAGGTAGGTAGTGTGAGGTGATGGAGGATATCTGCTTTGTATAAAAGCCATTTGGATTTTTTTCTAGTAGGAAATGAGATTTATTGAAACATGTCAAACAAGGGAACACTATAGTAAGACTTGCATTTTAGAAGGACCACTTTGGTAGCAGAATAGAATGGGTTGAATAGGAGTAAACTTAGCTATCACACCAATTAGGAGGTCATTATAATAATTCAAATAAAAGATGTTGAGAACCTAAATGAGAGCATTGCAGGAAGGGCAGAAAGGGCCATCTGACTCTCTTTGGATAGAATTATTAGCTCTTTGGACTAACTGTATAAGATTAGTTTTGCACAGATTAGTTTTCTGAGCCAGCTTTCAAAGACTATGTTTGTCACTGACTGAAATATAAAATACTCATGATAAAAAAAATAAGAATTCATTCCTAATAGTTTTCAAATGTATCCTTAATGTTTAAATTTATGGAAAAACAGATACCATTAGATGAGAGCAAATAAATTGATGAAAATCTTTATGAAGAATCGTAAGGGAACTTGGTGATAGTATGGAGTAAAGGTTAATGGTACTAGGCATTTGTTTTCATTTTAATTTTGGAAGTGTGGCTTCCTTTCCTGTTGTTTCAGAATTTCACTAGCCACACCATGAAGGTGATTTTATGCTCAGGAGGGAAAATAAGGGAGAGAGGGAAGGGGGGTGTGTGTGTGTATATATATGTCTGTCTGAAAAACATGAGTTAAGAGAGGAAGGTTCAGCTGAGCCTTGTGGCTCAAGCAGCTAAGGCGCCAGCCACATACACCTGAGCTGGCAGGTTTGTATCCAGTGCAGGCCTGCCAAACAACAATGACGCCTGCAACCAAAAAATAGCTGGACGTCATGGTGGGTGCCTGTACTGCCAACTACTTGGGAGGCGGAGGCAGGAGAATCACTGGAGCCCAGGAGTTGGAGGTTGCTGTGAGCTGTGATGCTGCGGCACTCTACCCAGGGCAACAGCTTGAGGGTCTGTCTCAAAAAAAAAAAGAGAGAGAGGAAATGAAAAGGCACTTAAAATACTGCATCTTGGCAACTATATGAATAAAAAGGAAATTGTTTGAAGTGCTCAGTTGTTATGTCTAGTTGGGGAGATTACTGTCTGTTTTAATTTTATTCGTGCATGCATCCTTAAAGAAAATAAAGAAGAGTCAGAAAGTTCCAAAGAGTCACCAGGTAAGAGTATCACTTTAAAGATGTATTGATTGCTATCTGAGACAGTGGTCTAGTTTTTTCTTTGTGACTTGAAGATTGAGAACAATTATTTTTGGACAAAAAGAGCACTGCTTGGCTCAGCACCTGTAGCACAGTGGTTACAGCGACGACCAACACGCACCGAGGTTTGTAGGTTTGAACCCAGCCCAGGCCAGCTAAACAACAATGACATCTGGAACAACAACAACAAAATAGCCAGCGTTGTGGTGGGTGCCTGTAATCCCAGCTACTTGGGACGCTGAGGCAAGAGAATCACTTAAGCCCAAGAGTTTGAGGTTGCTGTGAGTGGTGACACTATAGCACTCTACCAAGGGCGACAACGTGAGACTCTGTCTCCAAAAAAAAAAGCACTGCTTATCAGTGTTTTCAAGGGTGAAGAATTCTAACATTTAAAAAAGAATAGTGAATGCTTATCCAACAGTAATTTATACTTGTTACTTCTTGACAATAAAAATATAATGATTTTTAATTATACTTATTTCTGGAAGATTTTTACATGAATTTATATCTTATTTTTATAAAAATCTATATTCATAATAGAAAATATAATACATACAAATTGAGTTAGTATTTATTCATTGTCTGGTTAGTGCTTCCTACAATAATTGGAGGAAGTCTTCCAATTGCTTTGATACACCCCAGGGTCTGTCTTCCACAGATTTTGAACCAGAAATGTATTTTCATACTTGGTTTTTTTGTTTCTGTTTTATCTTAGAAGTATCTATATTTGGCCCTAATTTTTATGAAGTCTCAATTTTATGCTTTTAATTAATACATATTCCATAATCTTTTAAAAATCAAGTAAAGGACAATCTTTATACTAATTTGTTTTGAAAAAAAAAATTTTTTTTTTTTGAGACAGAGTCCTGTTCTGTCACCCTTGGCATCAAAGCTCGCAGCAACATCAAACTATTTGGGCTCAAGTGATTCTCTTGCCTCAGCCTCCCGAGTAGCTGGGACTACAGGCAGCCACCACAATGCCAGGCTATTTTAAGAGACAGGGTCTCGCTCTTGCTAAGGCTAGTCTTTTTTTTTTTTTCATCCACAATCATAAGCAGTTTATAGTTTGACACATCCTTCCAGATCCTGAGTGTACAAACATGACATCTGATTTTCTAGGATAGAGATTGCATATTATGTATCATGCTTTTTCACACATCATGAATATTTACCAATTCACAATCTCAAAGCTCTATGAGTACTTTGATAACCAAGATTACACTACACCAACTCAATCTGTTAGGAAAGAGTGTAATCCTGCCTTTCTTGGGACAAAAATTTCATAGAAGACAAAAATGGCAATAAACCTCTCGGTGAAAGTACTGGCAGAGTTCTGATTAAAATACTGCATTCCAAAAAAAAAAAAATTACTGCATTCTCTTAATGCTCACTTTAAAATGAAACATAAAGCAAAAGTACATTAAGTATGTTCCTAAGATAATTATCAGATGTATACAATTAAAATATTAGCAAGAAGGTATGTTTCCATTGAATTACTTTATGTTTTTGTAGTATAGCCAAAAGGGATGCACATACATCAGTGGCTGCCATCAAAATGTCATGTGAACACACCTGCACACATGTCTCCTTCCATGCTTCCTTCTGCCCCTCTGCTGCCAACCTAATGAACAAGTCTTGATATACACTGCTCACAGGTGGTTTAACAAGTCCATGTCCAAGATGCATCTTTTCTATCAATTATAACAAAAAGATACTCACAAAATGGCTAATTCACTAGTTCTACTTTTTATATACACTGTCACCTCAGGACATCTCCAAAGCTTTGATGTTGCAAAATAATGAACTCTTGTCTACAACAAACACAGATACTTTACTAAAAATGCACATATAGACCTATGGTTATAATCTAAAACCATCTTCTAGATATGGAGATACTAGCAAAGAGCCCTTCCCTTCACCTTTCCTCTGTCCCCTTCCCCCACCACCTCCACCTCCCAGAGTGCTAGGATTATAGGTGGGAGCCACCACACCCGGCCTTGTTTCAAAATCTTTTAGATTTTGAAAAATAAATAAATAAATAAATAAAGGTCATTGAAACACCAACAGAGTAAAACACATCTGTATTTTTTAATTCTTTGGAAGTAGTATGGATTCCTCTTTTTATTTCAAGATAATTAATTAAAGGAGTACAAGTATTTTTGTTACTTAGATATCTTGTACATGTATAATGCTTGAGTCAGGAATTTTGGTGTGCAATCATCACAATAGTGTTTATTGTACCCAGTAGGTAAATTTTTATGCCACCTCCACCTTTCTGCTCTCTCCTCTTTCTCATGTCCTTCATATAGCTTTGCCTGTTCTAGTCTTGTTTATTACTTAAAAAACAAGTAAGTATTCCTGTTAGTTTTAATGCAGATTCAAAGATGAGAATCCTGTAAGTGAAAAAAAAAAAATCAAGAGGCTCCCTTGCTTTACATTTGCTTCTACTTTTCTATATCACTTTTATGAAAAACAGATTTTGGCATTGTATTTTTTTTCTGTAATTTGAGTTTCTACTTTGGGGCCTTGAGAATATTAAAAGCATGGCAATTAGGTACCAAAACAAGTTCTGTTCCTATTTGCCATTATTTTTTGTGTTATATCCCTTATTGCTCTAATTTGATATTATCAAGGGTAGAGAAATACATTAATTCCCAGCATCTGTCAATTGACAAAGTTAACTAGCTGAATTTTAGGAAAAGAGAAGAGTGTAGAAAAAAGAAGAATAGGGGTGGAGTCAATTAAAAAACTTTAAAGAACAGGTAATTCCTGTTCCTCCATTATTTAAACTGTGTATCTTAGCATAGAATGAAGGAAGCATTCCACTCCATCTATAAAGGTAACATAACCTTGTTAGCAAAGTAAAGATGATAAAAAGGATATATCTTAACACATGTGAAGGTATATAGCCAGCTACAGACACCGAAGCTGGCAGGTACGAACCTGGCCCAGACCAGCTAACCAACAATGACAACTGCAACAAAAAATAGCTAGGCATTGTGGCAGGCATGTATAGTCCCAGCTACTTGGGAGGCTGAGGCAGGAGAATTGCTTAAGCCCAAGAGTTTGAGGTTGTTGTGAGCTGGGACACCATGGCATTCTACTGAGGGCGATATAGTGAAACTCTGTC
This sequence comes from Galagoides demidoff, assembly GCA_963574575.1. NCBI lineage: Eukaryota > Metazoa > Chordata > Mammalia > Primates > Galagidae > Galagoides > Galagoides demidoff. Next base: position 10,252 of record CAUYQV010013183.1, on the reverse strand, counting down.
TTCAAAAAAAAAAAAATTAGAATAATATACACAAACCTGGGTGGCACCTGTGGTTCAGTGGGTAGGGCACTAGCCCCATATACCAATGGGTGGCAAGTTCGAACCTGGCCCTGGCCAAACTGTAACAAAAAGTAGCCGGGCACTGTGGCAGGTGCCTGTAGTCCCAGGTACCATGTTTCCCCGAAAATAAGACACTGTCTTATATTTATCTTTTCTCAAGAACATACACTAGGGCTTATTTTCAAGGGATGTCTTATTTTTTATTAAGTATGATACAACAATCTACATTTATTCAAATACAGTTAAGTCATCTTCTTCTGGAACCTGACAGGGGGAGCCAACCTTATTGCCCGGGCTGGTGCTAGTGATTCATGAACTCCTTTACCCTAGCCATTTGCACATGTGCAATAGGATGCCTGCAACCAGGTAACTACCTGCGACCTGCGCAAGTGCAAACGGCCCAGAGAAAGGAGCTGTGGCAGATAAAAGGTATTTCAGTCTTCCTTACCACTGCACACCGAAATGCATCACATCTTATTATCAGGGTAGGGTTTATATTTAACAAATGCATAGAAATCCTGCTAGGGCTTATTTGGGGGGTAGGTCTTATTTTGGGAGAAACACGGTACTCGGGAGACTGAGGCAAGAGAATCACCTAAGCCCAGAAGTTGGAGATTGCTGTGAGCTGTGAGGCCGTGGCACTCTACTGAGGGTGATAAAGTGAGGCTCTATCTGTTAAAAAAATAATAATAATAAAATGGTAATAATATACACAAACCTGATAACAGCAATAATTTTTTTAAATATACACTTTTAGTAAGATTTAAGAATTTAAAGGCAGTAAATTTTAGATATCCTTTAATTCCATTTATATCATTACTAGGTAAATCACATCTTGATATGTACCAAAAGGCATAAAATTCTGTGTATTTTTTTCCTATTAAACATACATAATGAATCCACATATTTTGATATCTCCGGGCTTCATTGTCATTTTGTTTGAGGAATCTAATGATTCCCTTCTTTATCTCCTTGACCCAGCTATCATTTAGCATAGCTGTCATTTAGTTTCTATGACTTTGTGTGGGGATGAAGATTTTTGTTGGAGTTGAGTTTTACTTTTATTCCATTATGATCTGAAAAGATACAATTAGATACAATATTTAAGATTTTGAAATTTCTTGAGATTTTATTTCTATCCTAGGAAATGTAGTTTTGGAGTACGGTCCATGAACTGAGGAGAAGAATATATACTCAACATTATTGGAATGGAATGTTCTGTATATGTCTGTTAAGCCCATTTGTTCTAGAGTTATATTTAGGTCCATCATTTCTTTATTTAGTTTTTGCGTGTAAGATCTGTCCAGTTTTGTCAGTGGGTGTTAAAGTCCCTGGCTATTATGGTGTTGCAGGATAACATATTGTTCAGGCTAGGTAGAGTTAATTTTATGTATCTGGGAACATTTAAATTGGGTGCATAGCTTGAAATGTCTTCTTGTTTTATTGTTCCCTCGACCAGTATATAGTTTCTATCTTTGTCTTTCTTTACTTTTGTTGGTTTAAAGCCAAATGTAACAGAAAAGCCAGAAAACAGAAAAATAGTATCTCTGATAACCTCAATCAAAATTGAAAATAGGGACATAACAGACAGCACGGAGATGTAAAAGATCATTGCTGATTTCTACCAAAAAAAAAAAAAAAAAAACCTATGCTCAGAAATATGAAAAAGTGGAGGAACTTGACCAGTGCCTGGAAGCATGTCACCTCCCTAAACTTAACCAGAAAGAACTAGAACTCTTTAACAGATAAATATCAACAATAAAAAAGCTTCCAACAACAACAACAAAATCTTGGACCACATGGTTTTATATAAGGTTTCTACCAGACGTTCACAGAAGAGCTCATACCTATCTTGCAGAACCTATTCCAAAACATTGAGAAGAAAAGAACCATCCTAAACTCTTTCTGCAAAGCAGATAATCACCCTGATACCAAACCAGAAAAGGAGCCAACAAAAAAAAAAACAACTATAGACCAGTATCATTAATGAATATTGATGCAGAAATTCTCAATAAAATCATAGCAAATATAATACAGCTATTTTTTAGTTTCAATTATAATTTAAAATATACATCACAAAAATGTAATTCCCATCATAAACAGAAGCAAAAACAAAGAATGTATGATCTTCTTAATAGATGCAGAAAAGCATTTGACAAAATTCAGCATCCTTTTCTGATAAGAACACCTAAGAAAATAGGCATAAATAAGAGTTTCCTAAACTGATAGGTGTCATCTAAGACAAACACACAGCCAATATCATACTGACTGGAGTAAAACTGATGGTATTTCTGCTTAGACCTGGACCCAGATAAGGATGTCCATTAGTGCCACTAAATTCAACGTGGTGCTGGAAGACCTAGCCAATGCAAACAGTCAGGAGAAGGATATCAAGGGTATGCTAATGCGGACAGAGGAGTTCAAACTTTTGCTCTTTGTTGATGATAATGATCTTACAGTTTGAAAACCCCAGGGACTCAACCATGAGACTCCTGAAAATGATCAAGAAATACAGTGACGTCTCAGGATATAAAATCAATGTCTAGAAATTAGTAGCCTTCATGTATGCCAGTAACAGTTAAGCTGAAAATCAAATCAAAGACACAGTATCCTTCACAGTAACTTAAAAGAAAATTAAATATGTGAGAATATACCTAACAAAGGATGTGAAGGATCTCTGCAGAGAGAACTATGAAACCCTGAGAAAAGAAATAGCAAAAGATATTAACAAATGGAGAAACATACATACTCACGGCCAGGAAGAATCAACATTGTGAAAATGTCTGTACCACTCAAAGCAGCCTACGGATTTAACATGATCCCCATTAAAACACTAACATCATACTTTGAGAACTTGAAAAAATAGTTCTTTGATTCATATGTAACCAGAATCAAATCAAATAGCCAACATAATTCTTAGAAATAAAAATAAATCTGGAGGCATCATTTTACCAGATTTGTTATACTACAAGTCTATAGTGATCAAAAAAGCATGGTACTGGCACAAAAATAGAGACATAGATCTATGAAACAAAACAGAAAACTGAGAGATGAAGCCAACCTCATATCTCTGTCTGATCTTTCATCAAGCACACAAAAGCATACACTGTGGAAAAGAATCCCTCTTTATAAATAGTGCTGAGAGACCTGGTTATCCACATATAAAATATTGAAACTTGACCTAGATCTCTCACTAGTTACAAACATTGACTCAAGATGGATAAGAGGTTTATATCTTAAGACACAAAATGGTAAAAACTCTAGAAGAAAGTGTGGGAAAAACTCTTGATGATAGCGGCCTGTGGTAAGATTTTATGAAAAAGATCCCATTGACAATTACAACAACAACAAAAATAAATAAATGGAACCTGATCAAACTAAAAGCCTTCTGCACAACTAAGTATACAGCAATTAAAGCAAATAGACAACTTTCAAAAATGGAGAGGATATTTGCATGTTATGAATCTGACAAAGGGCTAATAACCAGAATCTAGAGAACCCAAATTACCATAGTCAGCAAGAAAAAAAGCAGTCTCATTTATCACTGGGCAAGAGACATGAATAGAACCTTCTCTGAAAAAGACAGATGAGTGGCCAACAAACTCAATGAAAAAATTCTTATGGTCCCTATCATCAGAGAAATGCAAAACCATATTGGGATATCACCTAACCCCAGTGAGAATAGCCCACATCACAAAGTCCCAAAGCTACAGATGCTAGTATGCGTGTGGAGAGAAAGGAACACTTGCACCCTGTTGGTGGGATTGCAAACTAAGTAAAGCCTTTTTGGGAAGAAGTATGGAGAATCCTAAAAGGTAAAAGTAGACCTTCCATTTGATCCTACAGTCCCATTGCTAGCTATCTCCCCCCAGAAGAACAAAATTAGTTTACTATAGACATTTGCACTAGAAGTTTTAATGAAGCTCATTTCACAATCACTAAGATGTGGAAACAACCCAAATACTCATCAACCTAAACTCTGATATATGTATATTACAGAATACTATTCAGCCATAAAGAGAAATGGAGACTTTACATCTTTTGTATTTGGATTGGATGGATTTCAAGTCGGGGGAGGGAGAGGAAACAGTGGTGGTCAAGCATTTTTGGTAAGATCTCACCTAACGTAGGGGTATATGGCCTAATTCCTGGAAGAAGGGCTCAACTACAACTTGGACTTTACCTAACAAATACAAACAATGTAACCTATTCTTTTGTATTAATTCTATTAATCTGAATTATATTAATTTTATAATATAAAATTAATCTGAAAATTTTTTTAAAAGCATCATAAATTGGAATTAAAGAAATTTTATACATGATCAAAGTATTTATCATAAACAAAGGAAGAGGGTGGCGGTTATGGCTCAAAGGAGTAGGGTGCCAGCCTCATATGCCCGAGGTGGTGGGTTCAAACTAGCCCCGGCCAAAAAAATAATAATAAAATAAAATAAAATAAACAAAGGAAGAAGGTGCAAAATACAGTATAACCTCTGTAAGTTGACCATCCAAAGGAGACTGTAACAAACTGGTGAACATATGGAAATAGGCCTAACGTAGTGATATATACATGTGATGCATGTCCAGTCTTTGAAAATTAGGTCAACTTAAAGAGGTTGGGAGGTGGTCAACCATGGAGGTTCTACTGTATATTATCTCAGAATACTGAAAAGAGAGAATGGAGAGAAAGGCCATTATCTCAAAGAGATATTGACTTTAAAATTTATATAAATGATGAAAAAACATGTAACTAGAGATCCTGGAGACTATAGTGTATCTAAAAAAGGATAAATAAAAGAAATTCATTTCTGAACACATAGAAGTGAAACTTCAAAACTAAAATAAAAGAACCAGTGAGGTTTATCTGATTATTGCTAATTGAAAACTTTTTCCAATACCCTGCCTTGACAACTTGCAATATAATCAGCATTGGCATTAAAAAAATAAAATTAAATTAGAAAAAAAAAGTAACCATAAAGGACAGATCATTTACATGGAAATGATAGCAGACTTTTCAACAACATTGGAATAAAACAGACAATAGAATATTATCTTTAAAGCATTAAAGAAAATAATGAGGATTGTTTGTCAAGCAAAAAATCTTCAAGAATAGGGATGAATTAAACCACTTACAAATAAACTATAACAGAGTATGCAACCAACAGATTTTCATTATAGGAATCTCTAGAGGAAAATTATTACATAAGAATATTCTGAGATGCTAGAAGGAAGAATGAGCAAATGAAGTAGTGAACATATACATAAATTCAAACTAATATTAACTGCCAATATTACCAAGTAATTGGTAGCTTTTAGAAATTTAAAAAGGACAAAATCAAAATGCTAAACAAAAATAGCATTTAAGATGAGAATGAACGAGGAGGAGAGAGAGGTGAATATTATCCCTTGGCATCTGTGGGGATTGGTTCCAGGGTCACCATCCCCCCACAACCCCCTGCAGATACTCAGTTCTTTGTATAAAATGATATAAGTGTTTGCATGTAACCTACGCACATCATTCCATGTACATTAGATCATCACTAGATTACTTATAATACCTAGGGCAGTGCCTATACATCATTTTATATGCATGGATCCGGTGCATCCTCAGCATGCGGCAGAATCAAGTTTTGCTTTTTAGAACTCTGTTAAATTTTTTTCTCCCAGTATTATCTATCAGCAGTTGGTTGAATCTACACATGCAGAACCAACATATAAAAAGGGCTGCCTCTATATGGTTTTAGATTTTTTTTTTTTTTAAGAGACAGAGTTTCACTTTATTGCCCTGGGTAGAGTGCTGTCACATCATAGCTCACAGCAACCTCCAACTCCTGGGTTTAGGTGATTCTCTTACCTCAGCCTCCCAAGTAGCTGGGTCTACAGGCACCTGCCACAATACCTGGCTATTTTGTTGTTACTGTTGTTGCAGTTTGGCCAGGGCCTGGTTTGAACCCACCACCCTCGGTATATGAGGCCAGCGCCCCACTCATTGAGCCACAGGCTCCGCCTGGTTTTAGATTTTGTTAATTAGGTGCATGATAAAATGTTGAGAAAAATCACTGAAAGACTAATAAGAGTATATAAATTTCAATATAATAAAAATTAAAAATTGAATTAAAAAAACAAACTAAAACCCTCAGTCTAAATAAAAGAATACTTTTCAAAAAAGATACTCTATAATTAGTGGAAAATATCTTCCTCAACTCTCCTTTTATTGCTAACATCTGAAGAGGAGTTAGATATACCTCAAAATATAATTTGGATATAATTTTTCACAGGTATGAATGGAGTACAAGGCTTATTTTGAAAATTACTTTGTATAAGGTTTCATTTTGTTATGTACATATAGGAAGTGTCTGCTTTAAGGTTACAATATGATACAGAAACTTGCTTTAAATTTTTGGATGGTCAGTACTTAGACTGTATTTACTAGGTCAGGACAATGATATCAAATCCTAGGATCCCATGTAACCATTACATTTGTGATTTATATTGAGTTATAAAATGGTTTCTTTAAGAAATGTTTGATTGAAATACAGAAAAGAATTGATAGTTTCTAAGTATCTTAGATACTTCAAACTTGTTAATCATTTTTGACTTACTAATATTTCACTGAAATAATTATAATATTTCATAACTGGATTAAATCGCTCTCAAATATTGTACTTTTTTTCTTCATAATGTTTTGATTATTTTCAAATTTTTATTGCTATCAGCCTTCTCATTTTAATGTTTTGGGATATAATTTTTTAAAATTCTTTTACACTGTAACAATAGTATTTTTTAAATAAAATAATACATTAAACATTTTCTTACACTTATAACAATTTTACTGTTCCACTTAATTGTAAAACATTGAAAAAATTTTTGAAAGCAACCTAGAGAATGATCTTAATATATCAGTATTGGAAATACTCACTTTTGAGCCTAACATCACATTTATCCATATTTTAAACAAAATCAGTTTCCTTTTTTCTTCAAAGGGTTATGTATGGAATATATCATGTTAGATCAAGACATTGTAGTGGCTTATATTGCTGTGAGGTAATTCAGAGGTAATTTGCAATTATGATAATGAGCCATATCATTCATTCCTTCGTTTACTGTTTTAATAGTTTTGGATTTGTATTAGTTACTATTTCTTTAGCTTCCTAACCTAACTCTCTGAATAATGCAAGAACAACTCAAATTTTATCTCCATTTTTATAAACAATTTTTAAGAATAGACCTACATTTTCCCTGATTGAGGCCAGACTTATTTTGAGATTTTGGAAATGAATACACTGGCTTAATTTCATTTCCTTTTTCCTGATTTCTTCTAAGTTTAATCAACTGCTATTTCTCCTTGATATTTTCATTGCTGCATATGGTCAACAGTAGTTTGGAACAATATGGAAAATATTCCTTAGACAAATTCATCATTTTGTAATATAAAAAGAAAAAAAAGCATATAGAATTTTAAGAAGCTGTTGTATCAGAAAATTATTCAGAGGAAATTACCAAAAATCTGATAGCGTCTGAGCTTTGGACATCTTCTTCTCTTAGTTACTTAATCTTTATTGTGTAAAGATACATGGAATAGAGGACCCAAGTCAATTCTATTCATAATTATCTCAGTATGAAATAGTATGCCTACTTATAAGATCTTTTATGTTTGTTTTACAAATCTGAATCAATATCATTGATTAAATAATTGATTAATATTCACTGTTGATTAATTGTCAAATTTGGATTTGTTCTTATATAACCGCAACCACTCTTAGGGATGTAACTTTTTTTTATTTTTGAAGACAGAGTCTCAACTATGTCGCCCTTAGTAGAGTGCTGTGGCATCACAACTCCCAGCAACCTCCAACTCCTGGGCTTAAGCAATTCTCTTGCCTCAGCCTCCTGAGCAGATGGGACCACAGGCACCTGCCACAATGCCTGGCTATTTTTTGTTGCAGTTCTTGTTGTTTAGCTGGCCCGGGCCAGGTTCAAACCCACCAGACTCAGTGTATATGGCTGTGCTGTAACCACTGTGCTACAGGCACTGAGCCAGGGGGGTATAACTTTTAAAGCATATCATTAGATTAAAATGAATGTCACGATATCCTCAAAGGAGAAACATTGTAAATGAGCAACCTCAGTAGTAACTGTGTATGTATTTATGTGCATGTGCATTTGTATGTGTGTGTGTTTGTGTAGGGATAATCATTTCCATCCATTCTGACTAAATGATGCAGTTTGTTTAGTGCCAGTAGATATAACCAACTTCCTCCCTGCTCCCATCAGCTGCACTAATAAAGTCAGTTTTCAGTTGCCTATTGTCCTAACCTGAAGAACCCAGTCCCAGTCAGGGTGTATGTGCATGCCCATGTATATACACACATGCACTTACTTTATCCTCAGTGTTTCGAAGTATAATTTTTTTGTTCAAGGATGGATTCTATTTTTATGCCTCATTCTCAAACTTGAATGTTAGAAAGGCTTTATTTGGATAATGAGCTGCCCTATTATCAACATCAGACCCTAGTTGTTCTAAAAGAGTCTGGTCAACAGAGCCTAAATTATAGGTCATTACTTTGGTATTTCAGTTCAGTCCAAAATTCCATATCAATGGAAAAAAACACCACATACAAAAAATATAACTTTTGAAAGTATCTTGTAATTATAGGATAAAATATTTTTCAAGGTTTTAGAGTGTTTATAAGAACCTAAAATTTTAAAGAATGTTTTTATTTTTAGATTCCTTTTTTGCATTTCTGTGGTTTTATTTTTTTCAGTGGCAAAGGTTAGCTGCACCTCTTCTTAGAACAATTTTTAAAAATTGAGCTTCTGATTACTTTTTGTTTTGTTTTATGTGTTTTAAGTTCCTTGTCAAGATATTTCTCTCAATATAATAAAGTTAAAATATTTTCCTCTATTTTACTATGCCTAGGGTATTGAATAAATAATTTATTGTTTCATATGTTTTCTAGATTGTAATTCACTGATTTTTTTATCCATTCTCCTATTTGCATATTTTTCTACAAAACATAAGATTTTTCTGCTATGAAGTAAGACCTGTGTTTAGTATGAGCAACTGAGCATTGATTTGAGCTAAGTGGAACATTACTTCCATGTGGTCCCCTGTTTAACACCATCATAACTCTGATCCCCATCCTGACAAGAAAAAAACCATAGGCTGCTGTTGCTTTTACAGCTATAATTTTCAGTGTATGTTTGTTATGGAAGTTTTAAAATTGATATAAACTTATTCGGCTTACTAATTTGAGCAATTTATTCAGTATAGTTATGGACACTTGTTTGTATATTTTCATCTTTGCTTAGGTACATAATTGCATTTTTATTTTATTTTCTTTCTTTCTTTCTTTTTTTTTTTTTTTTTTTTTGAGACAGAGTCTCACTTTGTCACCCTCAGTAGAGTGCTCTGCTCTGGCATCACAGCTCACAGCAAGCCTCAAACTCTTGGGCTCAAGCGATTCTCTTGCCTCAAGCCTCCCAAGTAGCTGGGACTTCAAGCACCCACCACAACACCTGGCTATACATTGCTATTTTCTATTATATTTAAGGTGATGACTTAGATACAGGAGGTGTTGGGGTTTTTTTCCTTCACAAGGTATTTTCAGGTTTTCCATATTCTTTTCCCAGTCAGAGGTTTTATGGTAATGTCCCAAGCTATCTTCCTGGTAAATGACATCTCCAAAACTGCTGCTTCTTGATAAATCTTTGTTAACTTTTCAAGACTGTTGCTGGCATGTTGTATTCTTCAGACATCTTTTGATAACTTTTTATATACACTCAAAAACACATGAACTCATAGATTCTGTTCTACAGTGCTTCTGATAGAACTAGTTGATTTTCATCATTGCTTTGACTACAGTGGTTGACACCAACTTCTAAAACATAGGTGACTTTAGATTGGTGCGTCTGTGCAAATAAGATCATCTTGTATCCGAGTAGAGTGTTTTATAAGTTGAAAGTACATAATATTAGAGTAATGGATTTTTTTTTTTTTGAGGTAGAAGGTTAGGTTGTTTATTGGAGGTCTCTTTTTTCTTTTTTTTTTTTTTTTTATTAATTGGTCTCTGTATACATTGATGCAAACATGGGGTACATTGTGCTGTTTCATATACAATTTGAAACACTCTCATCAAGCTGGTTAACATAAATTTCATGTCATTTGGTTAATCATTGTATCAACACATTT